>JAASAO010003572.1:0-101913 GCA_017311375.1 Mytilus coruscus
TTTTCCATAAAATTGAATTGAAAAGATCGAGCGCAAAATCTTTGTTGATAAACACTACAATAATTTATGGACCTATGGGTGGTACGGATAGGAAAATACGGACTATCAAACAGAAAAATGGCATATAAAACATGCTAAAACAATCTAAATGTTCATATAAACCCACTAAGAAGGCTATATTATTCTTCAATTATCTAAAATCAATTTTATTGTACAAAAACTTTCATATTTAAAAAATTCACCATGGCCATAATGCGAAACTAAACTTCTAACTGTGTATTGCTACCTTAAGGATAAACATTTTTTTTTCCAATTCCACTTTAAATGGATTTCTGTGTTCTGCTAGCTTAAACGAGCAAATTGGCCTGCTAGTTTTGAAAATTGGTTCAGAAATAAATATTTTATGAAGGTTAGCAGTTGACACTGAAATGCAACAAAAAAGTGATTTGGTGAAACATGCCATGTCAAAGTGTAAATTCTCATTTTTTAGTGAAATTTCTAAAATTATACCTTCTGTGCTTGTCTTTTCTTGTTTAAAAACTTAAATTAACCTTAACAGTAGACAAATTTTATAAGTTAAAGCTATTTTAAGGCTTTAGAATGTCAATTTTGTTGTGTATTAGCATACCAAAGCCTTGGTTAAAATTTAGCAAATACTAATTAATTTATAACAGCGGAACAAATTTAGACTTAATTCATGCTAAATTGTGACTTTATACTTACTAAAATAATAAATTTGATTTAGTCGCATGAAAAATATAAAGTGTTCCTTCTGAGGTTTCTACATAAGCGCACTGTTTCTTTTCAAGGGTAGCCAATAAAGTATCAATTTATGACCGAACCAAGTCTTTGTGTCAAAATGTCTATATTGGTTGCTAAGGACAATAAACAACAAAACTAACATATATTGTCATACTAAAAGATGTTTCTCCCTCAGAATTGTATCTATAATCTAAATATCAATAGATTTTGGTATGATTTGTCTAAAATAAGCAATTCTGTGCTTTGTCAAATGCCATAAGGTAGCAATACACAGTTAGAAAAAAAACTTAAAATTGACACTCATAATTTTTAACCACCCTCTTTCCCTTCCTTTCTAACAAAAAAGGCTTAATATTTGTGTTATGCATGTGTATATTTATAGAAAGAGAATCTTCCACAGATTTGATTTCTAATGGTTATAATGGTGAAATATAATCTCTTTGGGTGTAACCATGGCAACAATCTGCATTTCTTTGATACAAAATATTGCATAAAAGGGGGGTGAACATGTCACAAAAGTCTCCAAAATTTGGTCCAAAGGAAAATTTCAATCAATTACAGTGATACCTTTCCTGAATCCATAGGCATATATCTATCAAGAGGTCCAAAAAAATTCATATGCATTTCTGCTCGTTTTTCCATAAAATTGAATTGAAAAGATCGAGCGCAAAATCTTTGTTGATAAACACTACAATAATTTATGGACCTATGGGTGGTACGGATAGGAAAATACGGACTGTCAAACAGAAAAATGGCATATAAAACATGCTAAAAACAATCTAAATGTTCATATAAACCCACTAAGAAGGCTATATTATTCTTCAATTATCTAAAATCAATTTTATTGTACAAAACTTTCATATTTAAAAATTCACCATGGCCATAATGCGAAACTAAACTTCTAACTGTGTATTGCTACCTTAAGGATAAACATTTTTTTTTCCAATTCCACTTTAAATGGATTTCTGTGTTCTGCTAGCTTAAACGAGCAAATTGGCCTGCTAGTTTTGAAAATTGGTTCAGAAATAAATATTTTATGAAGGTTAGCAGTTGACACTGAAATGCAACAAAAAAGTGATTTGGTGAAACATGCCATGTCAAAGTGTAAATTCTCATTTTTAGTGAAATTTCTAAAATTATACCTTCTGTGCTTGTCTTTTCTTGTTTAAAACTTAAATTAACCTTAACAGTAGACAAATTTTATAAGTTAAAGCTATTTTAAGGCTTTAGAATGTCAATTTTGTTGTGTATTAGCATACCAAAGCCTTGGTTAAAATTTTAAATACTAATTAATTTATAACAGCGGAACAAATTTAGACTTAATTCATGCTAAATTGTGACTTTATACTTACTAAAATAATAAATTTGATTTAGTCGCATGAAAAAATATAAAGTGTTCCTTCTGAGGTTTCTACATAACGCAGCACTGTTTCTTTTCAAGGGTAGCCAATAAAGTATCAATTTATGACCGAACCAAGTCTTTGTGTCAAAATGTCTATATTGGTTGCTAAGGACAATAAACAACAAAACTAACATATATTGTCATACTAAAAGATGTTTCTCCCTCAGAATTGTATCTATAATCTAAATATCAATAGATTTTTGGTATGATTTGTCTAAAAATAAGCAATTCTGTGCTTTGTCAAATGCCATAATTAAGGATAAACATTTTTTTTTCCAATTCCACTTTCAATGGATTTCTGTGTTCTGCTAGCTTAAACGAGCAAATTGGCCTGCTAGTTTTGAAAATTGGTTCAGAAATAAATATTTTATGAAGGTTAGCAGTTGACACTGAAATGCAACAAAAAAGTGATTTGGTGAAACATGCCATGTCAAAGTGTAAATTCTCATTTTTTAGTCAAATTTCTAAAATTATACCTTCTGTGCTTGTCTTTTCTTGTTTAAAAACTTAAATTAACCTTAACAGTAGACAAATTTTATAAGTTAAAGCTATTTTAAGGCTTTAGAATGTCAATTTTGTTGTGTATTAGCATACCAAAGCCTTGGTTAAAATTTAGCAAATACTAATTAATTTATAACAGCGGGAACAAATTTAGACTTAATTCATGCTAAATTGTGACTTTATACTTGCTAAAATAATAAATTTGATTTAGTCGCATGAAAAAATATAAAGTGTTCCCTTCTGAGGTTTCTACATAACGCGCACTGTTTCTTTTCCAAGGGGTAGCCAATAAAGTATCAATTTATGACCGAACCAAGTCTTTGTGTCAAAATGTCTATATTGGTTGCTAAGGACAATAAACAACAAAACTAACATATATTGTCATACTAAAAGATGTTTCTCCCTCAGAATTGTATCTATAATCTAAATATCAATAGATTTTGGTATGATTTGTCTAAAATAAGCAATTCTGTGCTTTGTCAAATGCCATAAGGTAGCAATACACAGTTAGAAAAAAACTTAAAATTGACACTCATAATTTTAACCACCCTCTTTCCTTCCTTTCTAACAAAAAGGCTTAATATTTGTGTTATGCATGTATATTTATAGAAAGAGAATCTTCCACAGATTTGATTTCTAATGGTTATAATGGTGAAATATAATCTCTTTTGGGTGTAACCATGGCAACAATCTGCATTTCTTTGATACAAAATATTGCATAAAAGGGGGGTGAACATGTCACAAAAGTCTCCAAAATTTGGTCCAAAGGAAAATTTCAATCAATTACAGTGATACCTTTCCTGAATCCATAGGCATATATCTATCAAGAGGTCCAAAATATTCATATGCATTTCTGCTCGTTTTCCATAAAATTGAATTGAAAAGATCGAGCGCAAAATCTTTGTTGATAAACACTACAATAATTTATGGACCTATGGGTGGTACGGATAGGAAAATACGGACTATCAAACAGAAAAATGGCATATAAAACATGCTAAAACAATCTAAATGTTCATATAAACCCACTAAGAAGGCTATATTATTCTTCAATTATCTAAAATCAATTTTATTGTACAAAACTTTCATATTTAAAAATTCACCATGGCCATAATGCGAAACTAAACTTCTAACTGTGTATTGCTACCTTAAGGATAAACATTTTTTTCCAATTCCACTTTAAATGGATTTCTGTGTTCTGCTAGCTTAAACGAGCAAATTGGCCTGCTAGTTTTGAAAATTGGTTCAGAAATAAATATTTTATGAAGGTTAGCAGTTGACACTGAAATGCAACAAAAAGTGATTTGGTGAAACATGCCATGTCAAAGTGTAAATTCTCATTTTTAGTGAAATTTCTAAAATTATACCTTCTGTGCTTGTCTTTTCTTGTTTAAAACTTAAATTAACCTTAACAGTAGACAAATTTTATAAGTTAAAGCTATTTTAAGGCTTTAGAATGTCAATTTTGTTGTGTATTAGCATACCAAAGCCTTGGTTAAAATTTAGCAAATACTAATTAATTTATAACAGCGGAACAAATTTAGACTTAATTCATGCTAAATTGTGACTTTATACTTGCTAAAATAATAAATTTGATTTAGTCGCATGAAAAATATAAAGTGTTCCTTCTGAGGTTTCTACATAACGCTGCACTGTTTCTTTTCCAAGGGTAGCCAATAAAGTATCAATTTATGACCGAACCAAGTCTTTGTGTCAAAATGTCTATATTGGTTGCTAAGGACAATAAACAACAAAACTAACATATATTGTCATACTAAAAGATGTTTCTCCCTCAGAATTGTATCTATAATCTAAATATCAATAGATTTTGGTATGATTTGTCTAAAAATAAGCAATTCTGTGCTTTGTCAAATGCCATAAGGTAGCAATACACAGTTAGAAAAAACTTAAAATTGACACTCATAATTTTAACCACCCTCTTTCCTTCCTTTCTAACAAAAAGGCTTAATATTTGTGTTATGCATGTGTATATTTATAGAAAGAGAATCTTCCACAGATTTGATTTCTAATGGTTATAATGGTGAAATATAATCTCTTTTGGGTGTAACCATGGCAACAATCTGCATTTCTTTGATACAAAATATTGCATAAAAGGGGTGAACATGTCACAAAAGTCTCCAAAATTTGGTCCAAAGGAAAATTTCAATCAATTACAGTGATACCTTTCCTGAATCCATAGGCATATATCTATCAAGAGGTCCAAAATATTCATATGCATTTCTGCTCGTTTTCCATAAAATTGAATTGAAAAGATCGAGCGCAAAATCTTTGTTGATAAACACTACAATAATTTATGGACCTATGGGTGGTAATGGATAGGAAAATACGGACTATCAAACAGAAAAATGGCATATAAAACATGCTAAAAACAATCTAAATGTTCATATAAACCCACTAAGAAGGCTATATTATTCTTCAATTATCTAAAATCAATTTTATTGTACAAAACTTTCATATTTAAAAATTCACCATGGCCATAATGCGAAACTAAACTTCTAACTGTGTATTGCTACCTTAAGGATAAACATTTTTTTTTCCAATTCCACTTTAAATGGATTTCTGTGTTCTGCTAGCTTAAACGAGCAAATTGGCCTGCTAGTTTTGAAAATTGGTTCAGAAATAAATATTTTATGAAGGTTAGCAGTTGACACTGAAATGCAACAAAAAAGTGATTTGGTGAAACATGCCATGTCAAAGTGTAAATTCTCATTTTTTAGTGAAATTTCTAAAATTATACCTTCTGTGCTTGTCTTTTCTTGTTTAAAAACTTAAATTAACCTTAACAGTAGACAAATTTTATAAGTTAAAGCTATTTTAAGGCTTTAGAATGTCAATTTTGTTGTGTATTAGCATACCAAAGCCTTGGTTAAAATTTAGCAAATACTAATTAATTTATAACAGCGGGAACAAATTTAGACTTAATTCATGCTAAATTGTGACTTTATACTTGCTAAAATAATAAATTTGATTTAGTCGCATGAAAAATATAAAGTGTTCCTTCTGAGGTTTCTACATAACGCACTGTTTCTTTTCCAAGGGGTAGCCAATAAAGTATCAATTTATGACCGAACCAAGTCTTTGTGTCAAAATGTCTATATTGGTTGCTAAGGACAATAAACAACAAAACTAACATATATTGTCATACTAAAAGATGTTTCTCCCTCAGAATTGTATCTATAATCTAAATATCAATAGATTTTTGGTATGATTTGTCTAAAAATAAGCAATTCTGTGCTTTGTCAAATGCCATAAGGTAGCAATACACAGTTAGAAAAAAACTTAAAATTGACACTCATAATTTTTAACCACCCTCTTTCCCTTCCTTTCTAACAAAAAAGGCTTAATATTTGTGTTATGCATGTGTATATTTATAGAAAGAGAATCTTCCACAGATTTGATTTCTAATGGTTATAATGGTGAAATATAATCTCTTTTGGGTGTAACCATGGCAACAATCTGCATTTCTTTGATACAAAATATTGCATAAAAGGGGGGTGAACATGTCACAAAAGTCTCCAAAATTTGGTCCAAAGGAAAATTTCAATCAATTACAGTGATACCTTTCCTGAATCCATAGGCATATATCTATCAAGAGGTCCAAAAATATTCATATGCATTTCTGCTCGTTTTTCCATAAAATTGAATTGAAAAGATCGAGCGCAAAATCTTTGTTGATAAACACTACAATAATTTATGGACCTATGGGTGGTACGGATAGGAAAATACGGACTGTCAAACAGAAAAATGGCATATAAAACATGCTAAAACAATCTAAATGTTCATATAAACCCACTAAGAAGGCTATATTATTCTTCAATTATCTAAAATCAATTTTATTGTACAAAACTTTCATATTTAAAAATTCACCATGGCCATAATGCGAAACTAAACTTCTAACTGTGTATTGCTACCTTAAGGATAAACATTTTTTTCCAATTCCACTTTAAATGGATTTCTGTGTTCTGCTAGCTTAAACGAGCAAATTGGCCTGCTAGTTTTGAAAATTGGTTCAGAAATAAATATTTTATGAAGGTTAGCAGTTGACACTGAAATGCAACAAAAAGTGATTTGGTGAAACATGCCATGTCAAAGTGTAAATTCTCATTTTTAGTGAAATTTCTAAAATTATACCTTCTGTGCTTGTCTTTTCTTGTTTAAAACTTAAATTAACCTTAACAGTAGACAAATTTTATAAGTTAAAGCTATTTTAAGGCTTTAGAATGTCAATTTTGTTGTGTATTAGCATACCAAAGCCTTGGTTAAAATTTAGCAAATACTAATTAATTTATAACAGCGGAACAAATTTAGACTTAATTCATGCTAAATTGTGACTTTATACTTGCTAAAATAATAAATTTGATTTAGTCGCATGAAAAAATATAAAGTGTTCCCTTCTGAGGTTTCTACATAACGCGCACTGTTTCTTTTCCAAGGGGTAGCCAATAAAGTATCAATTTATGACCGAACCAAGTCTTTGTGTCAAAATGTCTATATTGGTTGCTAAGGACAATAAACAACAAAACTAACATATATTGTCATACTAAAAGATGTTTCTCCTCAGAATTGTATCTATAATCTAAATATCAATAGATTTTTGGTATGATTTGTCTAAAATAAGCAATTCTGTGCTTTGTCAAATGCCATAAGGTAGCAATACACAGTTAGAAAAAACTTAAAATTGACACTCATAATTTTTAACCACCTCTTTCCTTCCTTTCTAACAAAAAAGGCTTAATATTTGTGTTATGCATGTGTATATTTATAGAAAGAGAATCTTCCACAGATTTGATTTCTAATGGTTATAATGGTGAAATATAATCTCTTTTGGGTGTAACCATGGCAACAATCTGCATTTCTTTGATACAAAATATTGCATAAAAGGGGGGTGAACATGTCACAAAAGTCTCCAAAATTTGGTCCAAAGGAAAATTTCAATCAATTACAGTGATACCTTTCCTGAATCCATAGGCATATATCTATCAAGAGGTCCAAAAAAATTCATATGCATTTCTGCTCGTTTTCCATAAAATTGAATTGAAAAGATCGAGCGCAAAATCTTTGTTGATAAACACTACAATAATTTATGGACCTATGGGTGGTACGGATAGGAAAATACGGACTATCAAACAGAAAATGGCATATAAAACATGCTAAAACAATCTAAATGTTCATATAAACCCACTAAGAAGGCTATATTATTCTTCAATTATCTAAAAATCAATTTTATTGTACAAAACTTTCATATTTAAAAATTCACCATGGCCATAATGCGAAACTAAACTTCTAACTGTGTATTGCTACCTTAAGGATAAACATTTTTTTTTCCAATTCCACTTTAAATGGATTTCTGTGTTCTGCTAGCTTAAACGAGCAAATTGGCCTGCTAGTTTTGAAAATTGGTTCAGAAATAAATATTTTATGAAGGTTAGCAGTTGACACTGAAATGCAACAAAAAAGTGATTTGGTGAAACATGCCATGTCAAAGTGTAAATTCTCATTTTTTAGTGAAATTTCTAAAATTATACCTTCTGTGCTTGTCTTTTCTTGTTTAAAAACTTAAATTAACCTTAACAGTAGACAAATTTTATAAGTTAAAGCTATTTTAAGGCTTTAGAATGTCAATTTTGTTGTGTATTAGCATACCAAAGCCTTGGTTAAAATTTAGCAAATACTAATTAATTTATAACAGCGGGAACAAATTTAGACTTAATTCATGCTAAATTGTGACTTTATACTTGCTAAAATAATAAATTTGATTTAGTCGCATGAAAAAATATAAAGTGTTCCCTTCTGAGGTTTCTACATAACGCGCACTGTTTCTTTTCCAAGGGTAGCCAATAAAGTATCAATTTATGACCGAACCAAGTCTTTGTGTCAAAATGTCTATATTGGTTGCTAAGGACAATAAACAACTTGCTATTTTGTACTGTGACGTCACGATATAGAAACTGTCAGTTTCTATTGTAATCGACAAGCGTTCAAAGGGACACTACTCTTTCTGGTCGGAACTACTTTTGGAGTTTACACCAAAGACCCAAAAGGAAAAAAAATGACATTGACAATGAAAATATACGATTCGATTTATTCAAATTTCAATTGCCTTTTTGACTTTTCTATATGTTTTCTTCAAGTTTGCATTTTATTAAATGTAGATTGAAATGCATTATTAAAATGAAAAGAAAAAAATTCTTGACCATTAAACTCTCACTTGTTTATCTTACGAGGGGGACAATACCGGGGCTTTTTATGTTAACCTGTTTTGGCCCTTTTCAAGCTGTTGTTAACTGTTATCTGAGATAAATTTAAGCTGTTTACTGTTTTCAACCCACTTTGTTAACTGTTATCATCATTTTGAATTTGTTGTTAACTGTTTTGCCAAAATCGAGGTGTTAACATGTTAACAGACCCGCTATTGCCCCCTCTCTTACGGATACTTCCAAGAGCACGACAGATTACAACTGTCAACTTTGCTCAAGTGAACAAAAATTGGTGGCCGGGATTTTGTTAGAAGGGCAAAAATTGGTGGCGGGATTTGTTAATTGTTTGAACGTTGAACAACAGATGTAGTAGCGCAAAAGATGTTATGCTAGAAATAACCTTTGTTTTCATATATTAATATCTATTTTGATTGTATGTTGTAAGAATCTATAATCCTCGGCGGGGATTAATGGATAATTGTGTGAGTGTGTGAGATAAACTAGTAATTATTATTTGAAATATATTGAGTCACGGGTCTCTGCTAGTGTCATCACTTTGAAACATGTATGTTTAATTTTAAAGATACAATTTATGCATCGCAAGTGTTCTTAACCAGTATTAAAAGATGAATATAACATCCCTGCCTACAATTTCGAAATTTCTAAAATTTCTTACTGGTAAATGAATTACGGTCTAGTAATAGCACCACCTCCGATATCCACAGAAATGTTATTTTATCAACGAGAAATCCATGTAATTCAAAAGAAAAAAAAATATCCAGGAGAAAAACAAGCCATTGTGAATGGATCCCGGCAACGTCTATGAAATTATACGAGTTATCTCACCGTTTTACATAGTTACAAAACACTTCAATTTGATGAAATATCCAATTCACAGAAAATTAATATATACAAAGAGTTGAGAATTTAAAATATAACTTAATTTATGTCCTCCACCATGATAGATCCGTGTTTTACTCGCTCGGATTATTAAAATTAAAACTATCTTTGTAATTATTTTGTATTCTCAAAACTACATATGTACAGCTATGCTACAAATCTACAACTCCAGTGTATGGCTACACGTCAGTGCTGATCTTATCTTAGATAATTATGTCCTATTTTCGGTGCAAAATATAGTTAGCATGCATTTTGTGTCCGGGGATACATGGACACGTATGTATGGCTTCATCATATATAAACAGCGTTATATCTATATATAAACATTAAATAAATAGTGGACAAAGTGGATACAGTAACCCAGTGCTATTTCTTATATAAAACTTAGGAACTGGGGAAACAGGTGGACACAGCTGGACACGGCGATATTTCTTTATAAAACTTAAGGATATAGGGATACAGGCGGACACAAGTGAACACTGGCAACGTTATTTCTTTATAAAACTTATCGAATCTGCTGGCTACAGGCGGACACAGCTGGACACAGTGCTATTTCTATACAAAATTACAGAAACAGGGGCTACAGGCGGACACAAGTGGACACAATGTAATTTCTTTATAAAACTTATAGAATCTGCTGGCTACAGGCGGACACAGCTGGACACAGTGCTATTTCTATATAAAATTTAAGAAACAGGGGCTACAGGCGGACACAAGTGGACACAACGTAATTTCTATATAAAACTTATAGAATCTGCTGGCTACAGGCGTACACAGCTGGACACAGTGCTATTTCTATATAAAATTACAGAAACGGGGCTACAGGCGGACACAAGTGGACACAACGTAATTTCTTTATAAAACTTATAGAATCTGCTGGATACAGGCGGACACAGCTGGACACAGTGCTATTTCTATATAAAAATTTAAGAAACATGGGGCTACAGGCGGACACAAGTGGACACAATGTAATTTCTATATAAAACTTAAAGAATCTGCTGGCTACAGGCGGACACAGCTGGACACAGTGATATCAGTTCTATATAAAACTTTAAGAAACAGGGGCTACAGGCGGACACAAGTGGACACAAT
This sequence comes from Mytilus coruscus, assembly GCA_017311375.1. Taxonomy (NCBI): domain Eukaryota; kingdom Metazoa; phylum Mollusca; class Bivalvia; order Mytilida; family Mytilidae; genus Mytilus; species Mytilus coruscus. The sequence goes on from JAASAO010003572.1 coordinate 10,873, forward strand.
GTAATTTCTATATAAAACTTATAGAAACAGCTGGACACAGTGATATTTCTATATAAAACTTTAAGAAACAGGGGCTACAGGCGGACACAAGTGGACACAATGTAATTTCTATATAAAACTTATAGAATATGCTGGCTACAGGCGGACACAGCTGGACACAGTGCAATTTCTATATAAAACTTTAAGAAACAGGGGGCTACAGGCGGACACAAGTGGACACAACGTTATTTCTATATAAAAATTTAAGAAACAGGGGGCTACAGACGGACACAAGTGGACACATCGTAATTTCTATATAAAACCTATAGAATCTGCTGGCTACAGGCGGACACAGCTGGACACAGTTCTATTTCTATATAAAATTTAAGAAACAGGGCTACAGGCGGACACAAGTGGACACAACGTAATTTCTATATAAAACTTATAAAATCTACTGGCTACAAGATAAAGATAAAGATAAAGATATTTTATTTCCTAATCATATGGCTCATAACAAGCATGTAATCACATAAAGTAAAAAAAAAAAAACCTTCCTCTCGCACTCGCATACATTCACACATACAACTATCGTTCTGATTAAGGATGATTGATTTAACAGTACAACATGTAAATGAAAAATAAAATACAGATAAAAATACAGACACAAATGTATTTTTATTTTTTATGAGGAGAGTCAGTTGCCTACATTGTCTATATGGAACGAAGGATAACTCTTACTGCCCAGAAAAAAAAAAAAAAAAAACAATTCAAGTATAATGTGACAATGAACTGGTGAAGACTGTAAATAAGTTTTATAAGTTTCAGTTAAGCAAATATTTAGTTTCTCAATGTGTAAAATGAGGATAGCAATTCACATAATTTAGAGTTAAAATCAAGGCTATCGTTTGACATGAACCAAATAAGCAGATTACTATCGGATATTTGGGATAAATATGGGTATTTTGTAAAAGATCATCCAGAAAGGTTTTTCTTTCCTTATTATAAAGGGTACATTTAAACAAAAATGTTCCTCGTCTTCAACCGAGTTCATTGAACAAAACTGGCATGTTCTCTCTGATCTTGGCAGTGTAATATTTTTCCATGTTCATCAATTTTCGTTCGTAACGGCCTCGCTCTATGCGGAGACAATGATTGCTTATTCTAAATCTAGTTAGTATAACTCTCTTATCTCTGTTCTTAATATTGAAGTAATCTTCAAAAGTGAAATTATGTTTAAATTTAAAGTAGTTGCTCAATTTACTGTGATCATCCTTTTTATTAAGTCTTTTGATGGTTCCAATATGTTAAAAATCAGTTTTGATACATTTTCTAAGTAAAATTTTGAATTTATTTTTACTGAGTTTTTACAAAGTGCTATATTTAAACCAAGTTTTCACTAAAAACTTTATGTTTGCATACTACGATTGATTAGCTACAGCTTTATCAGAGGAGCTTTCAATATAAGCATCACTTAAGAGATCAGTGGGCGAGTTTTCAAGGCGGTGCCAATACATAAACATTTGAATTACTATGTTAATATATAAAGGAAATCTACCTAGCTCTGATATAACTCCAATATTTGTGCAATTTTTGGAGACACCAAGAACATACTTGCAAAATTTAAGATTTAATTTATCAGGTTCCCAATCTTTGAAGATTTCAAAAAGATGCATGGCTCTTCTTTTTGGAGTCAAATTTAACATACCCCATATTTCACAGCCATATAAAGCTATTGGTTTGATGGTGTGATCAAATATATGAAGTAAAGTCTTAATAGATGGAGAACATGACTTAATGTTTTGTAAAATTTAAAAGAAGCCTTTAGTCCTTTATCATATAGGTTTTTCTAGCTGCATTAAATTTTCCAGTATTAGTAAGAACTAATCCTAAGTATTTATAGAATTTCACACACTCTATTCTGTTTGCACCTATATTAAATTCATCTGACAGTAGTCTCCCATTTTATTAGCTCACCTGGCCCAAAAGGGCCAAGTGAGCTTTCTCATCACTTGGCGTCCGTCGTCCGTCGTCGTCCGTCGGCGTCCGTCGTCGTCGTCTGTTAACTTTTACAAAAATCTTCTCCTCTGAAACTACTGGGTCAAATGTAACCAAACTTGGCCACAATCATCATTGGGGTATCTAGTTTAAAAAATGTGTCCGGTGACCCGGCCAACCAACCAAGATGGCCGCCATGGCTAAAAATAGAACATAAGGGTAAAATGTAGATTTTGGCTCGTATCTCTGAAACCAAAGCATTTAGAGCAAATCTGACATGGGGTAAAATTGTTTATCAGGATAAGATCTATCTGCCCTGAAATTTTCAGATGAATCCGACAACCCGTTGTTGGGTTGCTGCCCTGAATTGGTAATTTTAAGAAAATTTTGCTGTTTTGGGTTATTATCTTGAATATTATTATAGATAGAGATAAACTGTAAACAGCAATAATGTTCAGCAAAGTAAGATCTACAAATAAGTCACTTGACCAAAATGGTCAGTTGACCTTAAGGAGTTATTGCCTTTATAGTCAATTTTAACAATTTTCGTAAATTTTTGTAATCTTTTACAAAAATCTTCTCCTCTGAAACTACTAAGACAAATTTAACCAAACTTGTCCACAATCATCATTAGAGTAACTAGTTTAAAAAATGTGTCCGATGACCCCGCCCGCGAACCAAGATGGCTGACATGGCTAAAAAATAGTACATAGGGTAAAATGCAGTTTTTGGCTCGTATCTCTGAAACCAAAGCATTTAGAGCAAATCTGACGAGGATAAAATTGTTTATTAGGTCAATGTCTATCTGCCCTGAAATTTTCAGACCAATCAGGCAACACGTTGTTGGATTGCTGCCCCTGAATTGGTAATTTTAAGAAAACTTTGCACCTTTTGGTTATTATCTTGAATATTATTATAGATAGAAATAAACTGTAAACAGCAATAATGTACAGCAAAGTAAGATCTACAAATAAGTCAAATGACCAAAATTGTCAATTGACCCCTTAAGGAGTTATTGCCCTTTATAGTCAAGTTTTACAAATTTCATAAATTTTGTAAATTTTGTAAATTTTACAAAATATTTTCCACTGTAACTACTGGGCCAAGTTCATTATAGATAGAGATAATTGTAAGCAGCAAGAATGTTCAGTAAAGTAAGATCTACAAACACATCACCATCATCAAAACACAATTTTGTCATGAATCCATCTGTGTCCTTTGTTTAATATGCACATAGACCAAGGTGAGCGACACAGGCTCTTTAGAGCCTCTAGTTAAAGATTATAATTTGTGTTTTCTTTGTGTTTATTTCAAGACACCAGTCATTACAATATTGGTATAAAATATTAAGTTGGGTTTGTAACCCTTTTATTATCTGAAAATAACACCAGGTCATCCGCATAGAGAAGGCAAGGTACACATTTATTATTTAATTGTAAACAGTCACAGTTGTCCTCTAAAGCTTTGGGCAAATCGTTTATGAAAAATTTAAACAGGTTAGGACTTAAAACATCCCTTGACGGACTCCAACTTTTGAACTAAAAAAATCAGTTATTTTATTATCTACCCTCACACAGAGTCTGTCATTGTTATACATACTATTTAGAATTCTATAGAAAAAACCATCAATATTTCCCTCTAACAATTTCAACATGATACCAACGTGAAGCACTTTATCGAAGGCTTTACGAAAGTCCAAAACATGTATATAGTTTTTTGCTACCACAGTTTAAATATTTATCAATAATGCATTTTAGAACGAAGACATGATCCGAAGTCCTGGATTTCTTAGAGAACCCAATTTGAGTTTGATGTATAATCCCGTTTTCAGACAAAAAATTATCAAGTCTGGTGTTTAAAATAATATTAAATAGTTTGCCAATACTATTATTAATTGCTATGCCTCTATAGTTTTCAGGTTTATTGGGATCTTCAGATTTGTACAAAGGGCATATAAAACTTTGAGACCAAGACTTCGGATAGTGACCACATCCAAATATTGCATTGAATAGCTTTAGAAAACATGGGACCATGTGGGATTGTGACACTTTCAGCATTTCATTACTTATGTTGTCCAATCCAGGACTCTTTCCAGATTTGAGCTTTTCAAAGCCTTTTGTAATTCAGACAAAGAAATTTCAAAGTCAAGTGGAATAAAGCTTCCAACATTTTTTCTAATTTCTTTAGTTTTCTGTAATTTCGTTTACTTTGTTTGACAGATTTGGAGAAACAGATGCCAAATTAGAAAAATATTTGAACCAATCATCTCCATCTATATTGTTTGTGTTATTATTTTGTTGTTCATCTCTTAAGGAGTTTACCAGAGACCAGTATTCTTTTGGGTTTCGGTTTCCAAATTGTCCAAGCGATCTAAGATAAGCTGTTTGAATTCTTTTTCTTTTTCTCCTCAGTTTTGAGTATTGTTTATTTGTCTTAAAAAGAGCCCCGTACGATTGGGTCTTTTGAAATTTTGACATTAAATTGCCCTTTTCTGTGACAATTTTTTAAGTTGCTCCAAATCTTGATCAAACCATTTTTATTAATTTCTGTGAATTTTCTTTTTTCTTTCTCAAGGATGCTTTACATACTTTATCAAAATCGTGTGGACTTTACTAGTGTATAAATCAATGTTTTCTGGGGTAAGCTCCAGCTTTTCATTCATAAAACTTTTAATTTCATTTTGAATAGCAGGATTACAAAATGCAGTTTAACGGCCACGACCTCCACGTCCACCTCTTGGGTTGCCTTGATGACCTCGGCCACGCCCTCGAAAGTTTTGGTTATAGTCTCGTTGTCCATCATACGGGTGTCTATTGCCATAATTATATGAATGTCTACTAGGAAGACCCAAAATATTGTCTATGCAGTCTCTCAGATTTGACGCAAACACTCTGATTCCACTTTCATTTAGGTGTACACCGTCCCTCGTGTCTAGGAATTTTTGAGCGGTTCGTTTTGTACGAGAGGTTACTGTTATCACAGAAGGCTATCATTTTGTTATCATTGAATTTTCCTTTAGTAATGCACTAATCAATAATCCTCTATTGTTAAATGTAGGGTTGTCGGCTCTTGGGGTTGGTAATGACAAAACTATTTTAGTATCAGGAAAAAGTTCCAGTGATATATTGATAATTGTTTCCATTTTAAATATACATTCATCTGGTTGACAAGTTTTAATGTCATTGGTTAATGAGTGAAATACCAGGACTTTTGGTACATTTGTTAAACTTCTGACTTTACTTTCGGTCTCACTCAAAGTATATGCAGCAACTTTGTTGATTGAATAGCGAGAGGACATTCCTTGTGGGTCTATGCCTTTCGTGTTTGAAGTTCCTATTATAGTAACTGATGGAATAGGCTGGGTGTTTCTGGTAGTATTTTCCCCGGATTTGATTGTACTCTGCACAGAAGTGAAATCACCTCCAGATTCATCTCTACAATTATGAATTTTAAGACTAAGTATTTCTTGTTCTTTGTTTTCCAATTGTTTATTTAATGCTTTATGTTGAGTTTCCAGTACCTGAATTTTAGACTCTTGCTCAGTTAAATTGGCTGCCAATTTTAATACTTCATTATCAAGTTTTTTAATAGTTTCTAACTTTTGTTCACCTTGCAGTTTGACTGGCTAATTTGAGTTTCATATTTTGTTTTCATAACTTCTTGTTCCAATGTATTAACATGCTGTACATTTTTCAGTTGACACTTCAACTGTTCTGCTTCCTTGCAAGCTGTAACTCCTCTTGTTGTCATTTCCTCGAACTTTTTCATTAACATATTAAATTTTTCATTATGGGATTCAAGACTTTTACTGTACATTTTGTCGATGGAGCTTAGTTTTGTTTCAAAGAGATTTGCCTGTTGTGTAGTAATTTTCTCAAGGGCATGGGTAAAGCTCGTTTCCATTCGGGACATAATTTCTTGGAATCCTCTTGTTGCACTTTTGTTATCGAAACTCACTATTTTATTTTCAGAATCATCATTGTTTACACATTTTACATCATTTACCTCAGGTACATGTTCCTTATTTATATCAATCTTTTGTTTCATATTGTTATTCATATCATTTATATTTGAAGGTGAGATGCAGTGCGGGGGTGTGTCCCCAGTTAATTTGGGTTGATCATTAGTTTTGTCATTCACTAGGAATTTTGATAGTGTTTGATCATCCGAGTCCATGTCACTAGCCGTAGGCGTATCATCACTGTGTATCATCGCCACCGGAAATTGGGTACTAACGAAGCGGAGAGAAATGGAAAAAAGGAAACAAGGTAAGAATTCATTCAATTTAAAGCATTTCTACTGATTTGACGAGGGTACCGCTTAAGAAATGATTTTCTGATATATAATTCTTTAAATTATTAGGCCGATAAGTACAAAATTAAGACAATAATTTGTGTTATACTCCAAAGCTTGCCACTTAGTACCTGAAAATTTCGAGGTCGATCGTCCTCTGTCGCCCCATTGGCAAGATATTCAACTGTTTTCATTATTTTCCAGACACGTTTTTAGATTATGACAGTGTGACATCATATTGACTGAAATTTGTTGTCATAAAGATGTTTTAAAGAATATGGACCAAAACATTGTTTGTTTATTGTACGGCGAATTGCAGGACGTTGTACGGCGAATTGCAAAATAACAACTTTGTCTGTACGGCGTCTTGCAATATATTGTTATTTAAAATGAAATTAATCACTGTTTAGATAATATCAAGTGACGATATATTGGCTGTATCAAAGCTTTACCGGCTTACAAATATTCAAAATAAACTACTTATCAAATATTATAAAATATATGCCGTTAATTTCATTCAGAAGTCGTCGTTGCGTACCTCTATTTGACTTTGTGTGTTTTAAAGACAAAAGTTTTTTTCAACCATATTATCCTAAATACATTCATATATCATTATAATACTAACGACTGTTGTCTTATTTGTTGCCAGGGTGAAATTTTGTAAGTTCAATAAAAAAAACGACCATACAGTAGTTGTCGTTTGTTTATGTAATTTATACGTGTTTCTCGTTTCTCGTTTTTATATATACTAGACCGTTGGTTTTACCGTTTGAATGGTTTTACACTAGTACTTTTGGGGCCCTTTATAGCTTGTTGTTCGGTGTGAGCCAAGGCTCCGTGTTGAAGGCCGTACATTGACCTATAATGGTTTACTTTTATAAATTGTTATTTGGATGGAGAGTTGTCTCATTGGCACTCACACCACATCTTCCTATATCCATTCATCTTTTGTTGGTGCTGTTTTTTTTTTTTTTTTTTAAAATATGAACAGTGGAGATGTTGTATGATTGCAAATAAGATAACTTTCCACCAGGGTCAAATAAAGTGTATGTAAGCAATTATATGCTATCGTTTGGCCTTCAACAACGAAAATCGTACCTTATAGTCGGCTATAAAAACCCCGACATGAAATTGTGAAAGGATTCAACAAGAAAACTAACGGCCTAACTCATAACAAAACAATTTACAAAAACAACAAATATGATAGAGATGAACCAACGACAACCACCGAACTACAGGCTCGTGACTTCGGACAGACACATAAAGAATGTGCTGGGTTAAATAGATATAGGAAGATGTGGTATGAGTGCCAATGAGACAACTCTCCATCCAAATAAGAATTTATAAAAGTAAACCATTATAGGTCAAGGTACGGTCTTCAACATTGTTTATTTTTTTAATTTCTGAAATGAATAATTTGTTAAAAGAAAAGTGAAGAAAATACGTTGTTTTCATTGAAAATTAGGAGAAATAAATCATGAATTGTGTTTCGAATTAATTTTCTTGTTTCTTATTGAAAATAAGATTGTATTTTTTTTTTTTTTTTTAGTTAAAGTAAATTCAATCAATCTTTTATTTACAGGGAAAAATAATAAAAGACTGTTGCTAAGACTGTTTGGCCTAAACTTAAAGGAGTAGATGAAGGGTAGTGAAAAGGAGTGTATTCGTCCGAATTTTCATTGTTACAGTACTACATTTTCATGATTACTATGTATAATATTTCTCAGTAAATTTTAATGTGATATTGTGCCAATTAAAATTATATAATTAATACAAGTAAGACTTGCATTTGCCTTAAAGATATAGCAGTACGTGATTATTTGTTTTAAAACACACCTCTGTTTTGAAACTTAAAGGGTATGGATCTCGGCCTATCTGTTTGGTTGAATATAAATGTGAATTGATAGAGTTTCAAAATCAACAGTTAGCCCTATTTTTGTGTGTGTGTAAATAATCTAATCTTTGGATAGATGCTAAAATTAAAATCATTTTCTTAATAAGAAGAAGAAAGTGCAACTTTAGCACGCCTGAATGTAAAAGGTGTACCCAACTTATTCTTTCACGATAAGAATTTACCGATTTCGGTATTTTAACAAAACTGTTTACGAGGGCAAATAAATAAATGAACGTTATCAAATCAACATTTAAATTTACGTCGATTTTTCCAAAAGAATTTATACCATCAGGATTCAAAAATATTTCAACCTGTTCTTATTAGATGTTATTTCATTATAATTCTTTAAACTTACAAGTTGAAGATGCTAGCTTTTGTGAATTGTAATAATAAGTATATAATATTAAGATGACAACAAAAAAAGTTTCATACAAGGTCATCTTTATTCTCAAGTAGAAAGTTTATATAAATAGTTTATGCCGTAGCCACAGCCGGATTTGTATCCCTTGTATCGGATTCTTCTTTCATTCTTTCCAAAATGATTTATCTAAGGTTAATATTTTTTAAATTCAAATCGTGTTAGCCACCGAGCTTGTTCATTTCTTACTATATAGAGATGAAGTTTTTTTTGAAAATGAATGTTCTTTATTCTAATATATTCAATTTTGGTTGTATCTGCCTTTTACAAATAAGACAATAACATTAATTGAAAAGCAGACGTGGAATGGTTTTCACTGAGAGGACTTTCAAACAAAGTCCAAATGAAATAGATTTGACTAACTATTGGTCACTATACACTTTACAATGAACAAAACCCATACCGTATCAAATTGCCTGATTTATGACAAAATCATAAACAAATATGTCAGGCAACAACTTACGACAGCCGCTATATTACATGTTCCTGACCAGGGACAGACACATATATAATGAGGCGGGCTTAAACATGTTTGTGAACACTCAAACCTCCCTTAACATGGTGCCGTGGTGTAGCAATACAACATTTTTTTTTGCAGAGAATGATAATTCATTTATATTTCATTTTATCTGAAAGTTGAAAGAAGTTCATTCACTTAATGGTTCTAAATATTCAATGCGGAAAATTCTCCTGCCCTTACCTCCTTCCTTCCCTCCACCCATAACCCATCCCCGAAATGTTTATCACTTATATGGAAATGCTGACTAATGTTGTATGGTTAAAACATTTAGTGAGGCAATTTAAAGTTTGAGAACAGAAACGACAGATTTAGCTTTTTTTCATTTATTAAAGGGCATAGCTCAAGAACGGTAACAGTGACGCTACCCAATTTATAACTTGATCCGTGTTTTGTGGTGATAAGTATTTCGTGTATGTTTTAAAACATTTGGTTAAGGCATACTAAAGTTAGAGAACGGAAACCAATTTTTGGGACTTTCTGGACGGACGGGACAGACGGGTAGGACGGACATGGGTAACATTTAACGCTACGTCCTGGGCATAACAACAGGTCAGTAAAACAGTGACATGCCTTTCCGAAAGTTACAACATTTGCCAGCTTTTGTATAGCCGTATCATATTGTATACATCAGGTATGTAAAAGATGTAATAGGACTGTGTTTAAGCCTTATATTGTGTATACATCTTAAATGGTGTCAAGCGAATTGTATTTTTATTAAATGCATAATTAGATATTTGAACCTTATACTTTATTTTCTTTAAAAGACGACAAATGAATATTTTGAAATTAGCAAGTTGCCATACAGTTGAAAACAAGTTGCCGTACAGTAAATATGTCAACACGAGCAAGTTGCCGTACCCTAGACTTTATTTTTATGGTCTATATTCTTTAAAACCATCATTTTGACAACAAATTTCAGTAAATATGATGCCACACTATAATAACCTAAAAAGTGTCTGGAAAATAATGAAAACCAGTTGAATATCTTGCCAATGGGGCGACAGAGGACGATCGACCTCGAAATTTTTAGGTACTAAGTGGCAAGTTCTTGAGTATAACACAAAATCTTGTCTTAATTTTGTACTTATCGGCCTAATAATTTAAAGAATTATATATCAGAAAATCATTTCTTAAGCGGTACCTCGTCAAATCAGTAGAAATGCTTTAAATTGAATGAATTCTTACCTTGTTTACTTTTTTTTCCATTTCTCCGCTTCGTTAGTACCCAATTTCCGGTGGCGATGATACACAGTGATCATGGATTTGATTACTACTGATATTATTTTTGTCCATAATACATTTAACCAGGTGCTTCAGTTTTGGGAAATCTCTTTGTGTGAATGTATCTTTGTGTGCACCTTGTACCTGTACAACACCTGTGTTAATGTGAAATGTGATTTTGAACAACAAATCAATTTCTGTAGTTCCAATTTCTATACAAATGGATTTTTTTTTGTTTGCCAGGCACACTTTTGGACCAGTCTTGAGGTTCATCATACCAATTGATCTTGAAATTCTCCATTTTGCCATAAATGTCATAGTATAATAATGAAAGGCTTTTTATCCATATGGAATTCTATCACACGATACCTTAAATGCAACTTGGTTTGCCTCTGGTTCATAAATGTCATTTATTTCCTCAAAAGCAGTTGTTTAGCTTTGGTTGATGGGTTATTGAGTTTATCTGGGAGGCATTCTTTGGGATAATCGGCGTGGTTGATCGACAGGTCAAACTTTGATAAATCGGACAAATCTGCGTGATCTGACATGGTTGTTGCTTTAAATTATTGTTAATTATCAATAAGGACACACTTGTGTTAATAATTAAACATCAATCGGGGACGTGAACCTGGAGAAATGGCTGTTTTTCTGCTCAGTTTGTAAAATGCATGGACGCTGCCATCTTGGTCACGTGGCTACAGTCGGACACAGCTGGATACAGTGCAATTTCTATATAAAATTACAGAAACAGGGGCTACAGGTGGACACAACGTTATTTCTATAAAAACTTATAGAATCTGCTGGTTACAGGCGGACACAGCTGGACACAGTGCTATTTCTATATAAAATTACAGAAACAGGGGCTGCAGGCGGACACAAGTGGATACAATGTAATTTCTATATAAAACTTATAGAAACTGCTGGATACAGGTGGACACAGCTGGACACAGTGCTATTTCTATATAAAATTTAAGAAACATGGGGCTACAGGCGGACACAAGTGGACACAACGTAATTTCTATATAAAACTTATAGAATATGCTGGCTACAGGCGGACACAGCTGGACACAGTGCAATTTCTATATAAAATTACAGAAACAGGGGCTGCAGGCGGACACAAGTGGACACAATGTAATTTCTATATAAAACTTATAGAAACTGCTGCATACAGGCGGACACAGCTGGACACACTGCTATTTCTATATAAAATTTAAGAAACATGGGGCTACAGGCGGACACAAGTGGACACAACGTAATTTCTATATAAAACTTATAAAATCTGCTGGCTACAGTCGGACACAGCTGGACACAGTGCAATTTCTATATAAAATTTAAGAAACAGGGGCTACAGGCGGACACAAGTGGACACAACATAATTTTTATATAAAACTTATAGAAACTGCTGGCTACAGACGGACACAGCTGGACACAGTGATATTTCTATATAAAACTTTAAGAAACAGGGGCTACAGGCGGACACAAGTGGATACAATGTAATTTCTATATAAAACTTATAGAAACAGCTGGACACAGTGATATTTCTATATAAAACTTTAAGAAACAGGGGCTACAGGCGGACACAAGTGGACACAATGTAATTTCTATATAAAACTTAAAGAATATGTTGGCTACAGGCGGACATAGCTGGACACAGTGCAATTTCTATATAAAACTTTAAGAAACAGGGGCTACAGGCGGACACAAGTGGACACAACATAATTTTATATAAAACTTATAGAAACTGCTGGCTACAGACGGACACAGCTGGACACAGTGATATTTCTATATAAAATTACAGAAACAGGGGCTAAAGGCGGACACAACGTTATTTCTATAAAAACTTATAGAATCTGCTGGCTACAGGCGGACACAGCTGGACACAGTGCTATTTCTATATAAAATTACAGAAACAGGGGCTGCAGGCGGACACAAGTGGATACAATGTAATTTCTGTATAAAACTTATAGAAACTGCTGGATACAGGTGGACACAGCTGGACACAGTGCTATTTCTACATAAAATTTAAGAAACAGGGGCTACAGGCGGACACAAGTGGACACAACGTAATTTCTATATAAAACTTATAGAATATGCTGGCTACAGGCGGACACAGCTGGACACAGTGCTATTTCTACATAAAACTCTAAGAAACAGGGGCTACAGGCGGACACAAGTGGACACAACGTAATTTCTATATAAAACTTATAGAAACTGCTGGCTACAGGCGGACACAGCTGGACACAGTGCAATTTCTATATAAAACTTATAGAAACAGCTGGACACAGTGATATTTCTATATAAAACTTTAAGAAACAGGGGCTACAGGCGGACACAAGTGGACACAATGTAATTTCTATATAAAACTTAAAGAATCTGCTGGCTACAGGCGGACACAGCTGGACACAGTGATATTTCTATATAAAACTTTAAGAAACAGGGGCTACAGGCGGACACAAGTGGATACAATGTAATTTCTATATAAAACTTATAGAAACAGCTGGACACAGTGATATTTCTATATAAAACTTTAAGAAAGAGGGAGCTACAGGCGGACACAAGTGGACACAATGTAATTTCTATATAAAACTTATAGAATATGTTGGCTACAGGCGGACACAGCTGGACACAGTGCAATTTCTATATAAAACTTTAAGAAACAGGGGCTACAGGCGGACACAAGTGGACACAACGTTATTTCTATATAAAATTTAAGAAACAGGGGCTACAGACGGACACAAGTGGACACAACGTAATTTCTATATAAAACCTATAGAATCTGCTGGCTACAGGCGGACACAGCTGGACACAGTGCTATTTCTATATAAAAATTTAAGAAACAGGGGCTACAGGCGGACACAAGTGGACACAACGTAATTTCTATATAAAACTTATAAAATCTGCTGGCTACAGTCGGACACAGCTGGACACAGAGCAATTTCTATATAAAATTACAGAAACAGGGGGCTACAGGCGGACACAACGTTATTTCTATAAAAAAACTTATAGAATCTGCTGGCTACAGGCGGACACAGCTGGACACAGTGCTATTTCTATATAAAATTACAGAAACAGGGGCTGCAGGCGGACACAAGTGGATACAATGTAATTTATATATCAAACTTATAGAAACTGCTGGATACAGGTGGACACAGCTGGACACAGTGCTATTTCTATATAAAATTTAAGAAACAGGGGCTACAGGCGGACACAAGTGGACACAACATAATTTTATATAAACTTATAGAAACTGCTGGCTACAGACGGACACATCTGGACACAGTGATATTTCTATATAAAATTACAGAAACAGGGGCTGCAGGCGGACACAAGTGGATACAATGTAATTTCTATAGAAAACTTATAGAAACTGCTGGATACAGGTGGACACAGCTGGACACAGTGCTATTTCTATATAAAAATCACAGAAACAGGGGCTATAGGCGGACACAAGTGGACACTATGTAATTTCTATATAACACTTATAGAAAGTGCTGGATACAGGCGGACACAGCTGGACACAGTGCTATTTCTATATAAAATTTAAGAAACATGGGGCTACAGGCGGACACAAGTGGACACAACGTAATTTCTATATAAAACTTAAAGAATCTGCTGGCTACAGGCGGACACAGCTGGACACAGTGCTATTTCTATATAAACTTTCAGAAACAGGGGCTACAGGCGGACACAAGTGGACACAACGTTATTTCTATATAAAATTTAAGAAACAGGGGCTACAGACGGACACAAGTGGACACAACGTAATTTCTATATAAAACTTATAAAATCTGCTGGCTACAGTCGGACACAGCTGGACACAGTGCTATTTCTATATAAACATTTAAGAAACAGGGATACAGGCGGACACAAGTGGACACAACGTAATTTCTATATAAAACTTATAGAATATGCTGTCTACAGGCGGACACAGCTTGACACAGTGCAATTTCTATATAAAAATTTAAGAAACAGGGGCTACAGGCGGACACAAGTGGACACAACATAATTTTATATAAAACTTATAGAAACAGCTGGACACAGTGATATTTCTATATAAAACTTTAAGAAACAGGGGCTACAGACGGACACAAGTGGACACAACGTAATTTCTATATAAAACTTATAAAATCTGCTGGCTACAGTCGGACACAGCTGGACACAGTGCTATTTCTATATAAACATTTAAGAAACAGGGATACAGGCGGACACAAGTGGACACAACGTAATTTCTATATAAAACTTATAGAATATGCTGTCTACAGGCGGACACAGCTGGACACAGTGATATCAGTTCTATATAAAACTTTAAGAAACAGGGGCTACAGGCGGACACAAGTGGACACAATGTAATTTCTATATAAAACTTATAGAAACAGCTGGACACAGTGATATTTCTATATAAAACTTTAAGAAACAGGGGCTACAGGCGGACACAAGTGGACACAATGTAATTTCTATATAAAACTTATAGAATATGCTGGCTACAGGCGGACACAGCTGGACACAGTGCAATTTCTATATAAAACTTTAAGAAACAGGGGCTACAGGCGGACACAAGTGGACACAACGTTATTTCTATATAAAATTTAAGAAACAGGGGCTACAGACGGACACAAGTGGACACATCGTAATTTCTATATAAAACTTATAGAAACTGCTGGCTACAGGCGGACACAGCTGGACACAGTGATATTTCTATATAAAATTACAGAAACAGGGGGCTACAGGCGGACACAACGTTATTTCTATAAAAAACTTATAGAATCTGTTGGCTACAGACGGACAAAGCTGGACACAGTGCTATTTCTATATAAAATTACAGAAACAGGGGCTGCAGGCGGACACAAGTGGATACAATGTAATTTCTATATAAAACTTATAGAAACTGCTGGATACAGGTGGACACAGCTGGACACAGTGCTATTTCTATATAAACATTTAAGAAACAGGGATACAGGCGGACACAAGTGGACACAACGTAATTTCTATATAAAACTTATAGAATATGCTGTCTACAGGCGGACACAGCTTGACACAGTGCAATTTCTATATAAAACTTTAAGAAACAAGCGGCTACAGGCGGACACAAGTGGACACAACGTTATTTCTATATAAAATTCAAGAAACAGGGGCTACAGACGGACACAAGTGGACACAACGTAATTTCTATATAAAACTTATAAAATCTGCTGGCTACAGTCGGACACAGCTGGACACAGTGCAATTTCTATATAAAAATTTAAGAAACAGGGGCTACAGGCGGACACAAGTGGACACAACATAATTTTTATATAAAACTTAAAGAAACTGCTGGCTACAGACGGACACAGCTGGACACAGTGATATTTCTATATAAAATTACAGAAACAGGGGCTACAGGCGGACACAACGTTATTTCTATAAAAACTTATAGAATCTGCTGGCTACAGACGGACAAAGCTGGACACAGTGCTATTTCTATTATAAAATTACAGAAACAGGGGGCTGCAGGCGGACACAAGTGGATACAATGTAATTTCTATATAAAGCTTATAGAAACTGCTGGATACAGGTGGACACAGCTGGACACAGTGCTATTTCTATATAAAATTTAAGAAACAGGGGCTACAGGCGGACACAAGTGGACACAACGTAATTTCTATATAAAACTTATAGAATATACTGGCTACAGGCGGACACAGCTGGACACAGTGCTATTTCTATATAAAACTTTAAGAAACAGTGGACTACAGGCGGACACAAGTGGAAACAACGTAATTTCTATATAAAACTTATAGAATATGCTGGCTACAGGCGGACACAGCTGGACACAGTGATATTTCTATATAAAACTTTAAGAAACAGGGGGCTACAGGCGGATACAAGTGGACACAATGCAATTTCTATATTAAACTTATAGAAACTGCTGGCTACAGGCGGACACAGCTGGACACAGTGCTATTTTTATATAAAAATTTAAGAAACAGGGGGCTACAGGCGGACACAAGTGGACACAACGTAATTTCTATATAAAACTTATAGAATCTGCTGGCTACAGGCGTACACAGCTGGACACAGTGCTATTTCTATATAAAATTACAGAAACGGGGCTACAGGCGGACACAAGTGGACACAACGTAATTTCTTTATAAAACTTATAGAATCTGCTGGATACAGGCGGACACAGCTGGACACAGTGCTATTTCTATATAAAATTTAAGAAACATGGGGCTACAGGCGGACACAAGTGGACACAATGTAATTTCTATATAAAACTTAAAGAATCTGCTGGCTACAGGCGGACACAGCTGGACACAGTGATATCAGTTCTATATAAAACTTTAAGAAACAGGGGCTACAGGCGGACACAAGTGGACACAATGTAATTTCTATATAAAACTTATAGAAACAGCTGGACACAGTGATATTTCTATATAAAACTTTAAGAAACAGGGGCTACAGGCGGACACAAGTGGACACAATGTAATTTCTATATAAAACTTATAGAATATGCTGGCTACAGGCGGACACAGCTGGACACAGTGCAATTTCTATATAAAACTTTAAGAAACAGGGGCTACAGGCGGACACAAGTGGACACAACGTTATTTCTATATAAAATTTAAGAAACAGGGGCTACAGACGGACACAAGTGGACACATCGTAATTTCTATATAAAACTTATAGAAACTGCTGGCTACAGGCGGACACAGCTGGACACAGTGCTATTTTATATAAAATTTAAGAAACAGGGGCTACAGGCGGACAGAAGTGGACACAACGTAATTTCTATATAAAACTTATAGAATATGCTGGCTACAGGCGGACACAGCTGGACACAGTGCTATTTCTATATAAAATTACAGAAACAGGGGCTACTGGCGGACACAAGTGGACACAACGTAATTTCTATATAAAACTTATAGAATCTGCTGGCTACAGGCGGACACAGCTGGACACAGTGCTATATCTTTATAGAAATTACAGAAACAGGGTGCTACAGGCGGACACAAGTGGACACAACGTTATTTCTATATAAAATTTATAGAATCTGCTGGCTACAGGCGAACACAGCTGGACACAGTGCAATTTCTATATAAAACTTTAAGAAACATGGGCTACAGGCGGATACAAGTGGACACAAGTGGACACAACGTAATTTCTAAATAAAACTCATAGAAACTGCTGGCTTCAGGCGGACACAGCTGTACACGGTGCTATTTCTATATAAAATTATAGAAACAGGGGTTACAGGCGGACACAAGTTGACACAACGTTATTTTTATATAAAATTTATAGAATATGATAAAATGATTCCTTTTGTTGGTTTGTAATTCTAAGACATCCATGGTGTTGTGATCCTCATCTCTTGACTTTGGTAGAGTTGGGTATTCCTTGCGCCTTTCTCAGTATATAGCCATGGTCAAACTCTTCAGGTCTTTCTCAATAAGTGTTTCTTCTTCTATAATTCATTAATTTACAACGGACTAATTTCATAGGTCTAGAAGATATGTCTTTTGTCGTTTTTTTCTTTATCTGCCTCTCAAGTTTTCGAGCACCGGACTCGTGTTTATGTTCACAGTAACCATTTAGAATGGCTGTTGAATGTTCGTCAGTTTTTATTCTGCCTTTGCAATACTTGACAGTGTAAGACCAAGAAATATACCCTGACTTCAGTGTTCTATCAATACGGAAAGTAAATCCATCGTATACTATTGATTTTTTCCGCGATTTGTTTCAGAAAAAACGAAACTCCATGTTTGTGCCTTGACGCAACTTTACAAACTAACTTTAATTATTTACATGTATGTCTTACGCTATAACGGGATTTATCATGATCACTTTATATTTTATTTTAGAATTCAATATAAACAATATATAATTTGAATTGACAAATATTTTCAAAATTAATAATTTATAGTCATATTTATTATGAAAATTAACAAATAATAGTCATTTATATCTGTATATTATTTAAATTTATATTACTTTTATTCTACCTGAGTTTACCTGTAAAATAAATGCGCGCAAATGTAATCAAAAGCTGCGCACAAACGTAAAAATGAATACACAAACGCGCGCAAACGTAATGCGCCCCTAGCAAATGGGCGAGTGCCAAAATAGAATTCAGATAGACAATTAAATAAATATTTAATTTCAATTGATTGAATGTTCACTTATTCACTTTATTCATCATATTGTAGTAATAATAATTTGTAAAACTCAATAAAAGATTTTGATAAATGTTTTGTCTAAAATTAACCCAATATGATCCAAATACATGTATGGTCTGACTCGTACTAGACCGTATGAGTGTACGCGAATGGTAGGACCGTATGAGTATAGGCATACGGTCCGGACCGTACGCGTACGGTCCAAATACTATATGGTCTGGAACATAAACATAACATCAGTATATTGAAGCTGTCTGAATATCCTGGGATTGTCAAAACAAATACTGTACTATAATGCCTTAGGGTTTATTCCTTAAATGACTACATCCTTTGATATGCCGACAAAGTACAAATAGAAATCTTATGGCAATGACGGAATAGTGTCTGATTAAAATTAACAAACAGTAATTATAATGTGTGCATACAATTAAAAGTCAAGGTATTACATAATACCCTTTTTCCGTTTGTTTGCGATAAATAAATATTTTGTATAATTATTTTCTTTTTTTATAAGTCAGGAAATTGAGTTTGTTTTGAAGCAATGTTAAAAAAAAATCTTTAGATCTGATATTTCATTGAAATTATATCTGAGAATACTATAACACATGTGTTATAGCTACTAGTAGTCTAAGCATATATTAAAGATATATAAACGAAAATAAGGAATATACCTGTACATCATATCAAGTAATTCATAAACTGTTAACGATACCAATAATCATGTAATGAAGAATATTAACGATAAAAGTTAAGAACTATAAAACACATAAATATCAAAGCACGTGTCACAAATGTCCATCGCATTCAAATTATTCAGCGATATATATTTACAATTTCAACAGTCATATTAAAAAAAAGTTTTCCTATTAAAGTCTTTACCCTCATGTCGGTGATACGAGACTACCCGTGCAACAACGAACTAGTAAAACTTGTAGCAACATTGTTGAAACTGAGGAACATGTACTGTTATAGTGTCCATTGTAAATTGGCGAAAATGAATTCCGAACATTGGCGCAATTGAAACATTTGAAAGAAAAAGATTGGCGCAAATGATACCCCTGAAAACAATAATTGGCGCAAAAGGACTCCTGCCGTACAATGACCTTGGAACTGAACTTTTTAATCATTTTGTCAGAACATTCAATTTTTAAAAAATTGCTAATTTAAAGAAATTGTCTATTGCCAGTGACTGTGATAGTATCATTACAAACAGTGCCAATATCTGCCAAATTTATTTTAGATAGAAGACGTCGTTCTTTATATCGTTAAACTTTTTGTCCTAACTGTATATATTTATCTTTCGAAATTTGACAATTTAGCTGTAGATTGATATTATTTTTTTAAACCCGTCTCTCATAATTCTGTTTAGAATGTCATTATTATTTTAAATTATTTTATGTATTCATGTGTTATGTTATGTTTTGGTAATATTAAATAAATGGTAAATAAACAATTTGTATTGTATTGTATATTTGAACACTTTTATCAGCTGTATTTGTATGAGGCTAAGAAACAGGTGTAATGCGAGCTTCAGCGAGCTATTACTCCTGTTGAGTGCCGAGTTCAAATACAGCTGATATTTAAAACTATAAACATTTTGTTTCCATTCCAATCGTTGAATTTGTTTTGAATGAAATCGACATGACTTAAGGGCATACGATACAGTTACAGGGAGGTAATGACGTTGCTAACGTAAATTGTTATTTTCGCGACATCAAACTGTGACTTATCGGGAAATGATGCAGTTTTTGACTGATTTTATCATTCAAACTGATTTAACTTGAAAAGAGTTCATGGACCCTCTTTTTAAAATGACATTCGGTTTGACTACGTATGAAGATTATGTGTACCAATTTTCATGAAAAGTCAATTAGTGCAATTATTTTAAATTTGATCAATATACAGCAAAAATGACGTTTTTTTCTACATTCATGAACATTTGATAAATATGAGTTATTTGTAAAATAAAATGTTCAAATTTATAGAACAATTATATAAAACAGAAATTACAAATAATTTAACAAAAACAGCTTGTGTTTATCTTTTAAAACAAAAAGTTATGTATTTCTGTCGAAAGGAAAAATACGTCCACAAATCCGAATTTTGAGGAAATATCTGAAATTTCAACCTCAATTAACTCAAAAGTAGCACATGATGGTATATTTTTATTGTATATTTGATTTTGATCAGGTAAAAATAGCCTATATGCAAATTTTCATCAAAATTTCATTACGGGATCAAAACTGTATCGTATGCCCTTAAACGCGGACCGCAATGAGGACCCCAAATGGAACTGTGATGTAAACGGTAATTTGACATAACCGTTCGCTCGCAACAGAAGCAGGATACCAGGAGACTATAAACGTCTAGTATATGTTTATCGCTTCGTGTTATCTGTACATCTATATTAGATTGTAATCAGTTGACTTATTGAAATTAACATTCCCCAAAAACAGAGGAATCCTGTGTGATATTGGTCAGCGGAAAAGAAACCCAACAACTAAGACAGAAAAGGACAACTTTATGTTGTATATGAATAAATAAATGTGCTGTTTTTTAATTATTTAATGATTTTTAAACTTTAAGCCATAACTGAAATGTTATGTTTATTAAGCTCAAATTTCATATAAAAAGGGCAAATGTCCCGTAGAAAAACGCAAATGTCCTCTTAAATCGCAAATGTTCTATTAATAAGCGCAAACGTCCCGCGCATGTAAGCGGGCACAGGACTTTGCACTTTTTTACCTTTATGACAACAGGACTTTTTCTTTTCTTTTGTGGGGGCGCGTCAGTGTTGTTTTGTACAAACAATTTATTTTCATCGTTAAACCCCCCCCAATGATTTCAATAAATTAAAAGAACAAAATATTGAAAAATAAATACTTTTTATAGTGAAAATATTACAATTAAAATCCTTGTTTTAATTTCCGATAAAATGTGTTTTCACTGATTTCCATTCTGAAACCATTTTTCTTTCAAGAAATAATATAAAACATTTTTAAGAAATATTCCTGCCCTCAGCACAAAATGAACAGACAGAGAATTCCTTCCTTTTAAGGCCTGATTACGAAGAAGACCCAATACAGAAAACGCTACTAGTATATCATATATAAACATAGATTGCAGAAAAATCATAAAATTATCTTTTTTTTCAACTTATAGATTTTTTGTTTTAAAACGTATAGTTAAAGCATTTTTTTTATTTTATTAAATATTGGGGTATTATGGAATATTTTGGGTATTTCGGTGTTTTTTTGTATAATCTTTGATCTAGCTGGTTCATTATAATCATATAGGCAAAACCTTTATTATTTCATATTTATTGTACTATATAATAAAATATTGTTATTACTGAGCCAGATGGATAATAAAATATTGTTATTACTGAGTCAGATGGGTTGAAACTATCCCTTTTTGCCAATATTATAGTACAGAGAAATGAATGAATAATAAGTATTATAATACCAAAGGCGAATTCTATCAATCACGTTGTTACACAGCCTTAATTATTTCTGAAAGCGTTTAAGTTTTGTTTTCATTTTGACCCCGAAATCCTTATCCTTATAAACAAATATAGAAATACACTAAGCTATTTTGTATTCATCACCAAAAAGAATGTTTAGATAACATTAAAAGATAGTAATGCTTTTTAGAAGTACTTTAAAATTTCAGTATCCAGTAGCTTCATGTCCCGTATAAAATGGGGTAAAAACTAAGGCTATTTTGTAGTATTAGAATTACACAATAATTTGCTTTTATTTGAAACAATAGCATGTTGCTCATGTTAGTACACCGGTTTGTACTAACATGAGCAACACGATGGTGCCACATGTGGAGCAGGATATGCTGTTCCTCCGGAGCACCTGAGATCACCCCAGTTTTGGTGGGTTCGTGTTGCTCAGTCTTTGGTTTCTATGTTGTGTTTTGTGCATTGTTGTTTGTCTGTTTATCTTTTAGTTTTAGCCGTGGCGTTGTGCGTTTATTTTTGACTTATGAGTTTGAATGTCCCTTTGGTATCCTCCGCCTTCCTCCTTCGCCTTACTATCTACGACAACACATTACAAATATGCACAGGGTACCATATTTCAAATTATTTGTATGCTATTTCAATGACGTAGCTTTACCTTCCCTGTAGTAGGTTACTAAGGTAAAATAATTTGAAACTTGAGTTTATTTGCTGTATATTGCGTTTCCAAAACCGCAGTGCAGCTTTCGCGACAATAGTTTTTACTGTTCATGTACGTAAGCATCCTTTAAATTACCGAAACCGGCGTCGCAATATTACAGATACAAAAGCTGAACTTTTTTTATACAGGTTTGGTCGATTGGTAAACGTCTTGTGGCAATGCTGCATGCATAGTTAGGACAGAAGCAAATTTATTAAACAATAATCGAATAGTTATGTTCTTCGGAGTGGGTCGACCATGAGGAAGGACAGGAAATTCTACTGCAACTGGAATGAGATATAATTCCTACAGCGACAGACTCTCTACATAAAGCACACGATCAAACGTCCCCATTCCGACCGGACTGGGGTTTATTTTCCAGGGATAACAATATTTCACAGGTCCTCTCTTGTGACTTATAAAGAACGATTACAAATCAACAATGAATCTATGAATCTATTAAGTGGGTGAAACATTTGGATCGCCACTGATAACGATGAATATTCTTATTCTTAAATTTTGAAGTGCTGTGTTGTTTCTCTCATTCATTCTATTTCCTTCGGTTTTTTTATTATGAGGAAGAAAGTGGCTTTCGATGGCCAAACATTTAATTCAATCGGGGTACTGAGAGGGCGTTTCTAGGATATTTGAAAGAGGGGGCGTAGAATCAAATCTTTCGCCGAACGGAGCGAGGCGAAACATTTTGGACCTTTTTGCTAAAAAACATAAAATTGCCATATTCAATACAATATTAGCAGATTATGATAGTTTTTTTTTTTTTTTTTTAAAGGGGCGTACGCCCATAACGCCCTCACCTGGACCCGCCCTGACTGAAATGCATGTCTATCCTGTAAAGGGGTCTGGTCGGCTTAACAGAATGGAGATAATGGGTCATTTCCTAAAGAAAAAAGGCAAAAGAATAAATAAAGAGAAACATGAATAGGCCACAAATGTATAGGAATAGGGAAAAATGCTTAAAAGTAAAGAATACATGTAAATAAAAAATGAATAAAATAAATCAAATAAATCAAATAAATCAAATAGATAAACTGAATAAAATAAACAAATAAATAAATAAATAAATAAATAAATAAATAAATAAATAAATAAATAAATAAATAAATAAAATAAATAAATAAATATATGTGTGAATTCCAAAGAACGTTTTGCACTCAAAGGATAAAAAGAAATCCAAAATCTAATAAAACTAATGATATATAAAGTCTTATTGGTTTTTTTACAATAATAGATTTAATTTTATTTGTAATTAAATTCAATTCTGGTATATAGCACAGTAACAGGTTTGAACTACATTGTATTAATAAACGGACCGTGCGAGGGCTTTATAGCCAGTCAAGGTCGTTAAAACCCTTAAGTAACTATTAATGCATTTAAATCTGGTGTGACAACAACTTATTTCAATAAATGATACATTAGTTTTCCAATAATTTTTTCTTAATTTAATCAGCCAAAATCTGATTTTTTTTATAATGGTTACTGTTTAGGTTTATTTTTTAGCTTGCCTGACCATACTAGAAACATTGAGAACATATAAATTTTTAAACATATTTATAACACTGAACAATAATTGCTACAGAAAATGCCACTATGTCAGCGTAATGCTTTTTCAAGATTTAGATGTGATGCAGCACCGTTAGAAATTGAAACTGGTCGATATGAAAGGGAAAACCTTGACGATAGAGTTTGTTTTAACTGCAATATTTCAGAGGATGAAAACATGTACTTTTAAATTGTCCATTATATGAGGATCTAAGACATGAAATGTTTATTGATATATTGTATCATAATGATATGGTTTTGAATTGGTCTGATGAAGAAAATTTTTATCGCTATTTTACGAATTTAGCCTTTGATCTTGCTGACTAATAATTTCCGTTCTCAGCGGAGTCGAGTGATATGAAAACGGAGTCGAGTGATATGAAAATTATCGCTAGAAACTAAGGAACACGTGCCGTTGTCAAGGAGATTAACAACGTCTTCATAGGTAAAATAGCGATAAACAGATTATCATTGGTCATCTCAACTCGATTGCTTTTCGCTTTCGCCGTACCGGCTCAAGCGAGAAAATCAATCTCGTTGAGATAACCAACGATAATCTATAAATATATCTTTTAAAATATCCATATTTGTTACATTGTTGCCGAAACCTGCAATAACATTTTAACAAGGAGAAACAGTATTTTATAGCATTAATTGCTCTTTGTAGTATTTTATATATACATTGGTATAGATATGTTTTAAATAGTCTCTCTCATTCTTTTAAGAATGGCACATACATAAATTTTACTTGTTTTTATATATGTTTACTTGATATTTTATATATATGTATCTGGTTTTAAATGTTTTTGTATGTGGTGAGACTTTAATAAACTATTGAATATGAATCTGAATCATGTGATCTATTGCTATAACTTGTTGTTTGTTGAAGCGGTCATAATTTTTTTTTAAATTTAAATCCACTTGTCAGGTCCTATTTCAACCATTGTCAACCAAACTTGGGATGAAAGATCCTTAGAATGATCAAGTATAAGAATATATGCTATTTTGTGTTCCTGTCGATAAACATAACAATAACTGAACATTTTATTTTACTCATATCTTAAATAATATAATTCATCATAGTTGAGATACCAAGTTTACTATACTATCTACTATGTGGTATGGGCTTTGGTCATTGTTTAAGGCTGTACGGTGACCAATAGTTGTTTTTTCTGTGTCATTTGGTCCCATGTGGAGAGTTGTCTCATTTGCAATCATACCACATCTTCTTATTTTTATATCTAAAAGATTTTCAATTAAAAGAAGGCATATTGGCATTCTTAATTAATGCGGAAAAAGTTTAGATCTTGACATGTTATACAGATATCTAAAATATAACATAAGAAATACAATTGATCCTCAGAAATCCTTTATTTCAAAGTTCATTGGTTTTAAATACTGTACACCATTTCAATAAAAAGAAAGAATATAGTCCTTTTAATTAATGGAGTCAACAATGTTAAAGCACCTGTTCAGCTATTAGCATATCTATGAGAAAAGAAAATAACTTTTTAATAAATAAGTTTTAAAATGTTCTGAACATAAGGTACCATTTAGTGATCATATATTCAATGTAACAATAGAAAAATAATCATTTGATGTATAAGATTTCTTAAAGTCAGTTAACCTATATTAGTCTGTGTCTGAAAATAAGAGTTAATTATCAAATAATGCAAGGGCTTGTATAAAGCTGTAAATATTTTGTACAAATAAAAATTTATGAATTTTTTTGTTGAATATAATCCTTCTGCATATATTAAATGTACTTTCAACAGAAAGAAAAGGAACAAATAGCATACTTGATGAGTATAAAATGGTCTTAAATCTTATAACGCTGGAAATAACTGTGGGTCAATTTAAGTGATAGCACATACTTACTTATAAAAATGCATACAGATGCCATAGAAGTAGAAATTTGTTATTTTTTTACTCATTTCTATGCTTAGATGTCTTGATACAAGAAGCCTGAATGGAAAGAACTCTTGCTTTATACTTTTCTTCCAGACAGTATGGTCTGAGGCAATGTTTCACTTTGTGGATACTTGATTGAAAGCATATATTTGAACCGCTAGTTATCCTACAGAAGTTAGATGTGAAATAGATCAGGCAAAACAATTATTCTTAAATTTTTATAAAGATTTTGGGAAAATTTTATGAAGGACTTCATCTTTTTATGTAAATTAAGCACCTCACATTTGAATAACTTTAAACACACCAGGACCAGGACCATAAATACATTTTTTCTCAATGTCTCAATGTTAATCTACTTTTCTCTGGATTTCACAAATGATCAATAAAACTTGACACCAGCCTAGACACATAAATATCAGAACATTAAAACATTTCAGATAGAAAGTCAGCATTGTAGATTTGGATATAAACTTGAAATGGAAAGTTTTGAGGCTGTATTTTGGGCATTTAATTCTAAAATTATATACATTTCTACAATTTTCTATAAAAGGTGGAAATCCATTACATATTTTTTGTTTAATAAATTGATACCAGTAGTTGGCAAAACCAGTTTCATGTTTAATTAATGCAATTCTTAAGCCTAAGAAAATAATAGATTAAGCACAAAATGCAGTGAATTTCTTTTATTAATGCAAATTAATTTAGAATGAAAACGATTTTCTTCAATATCAAATATAGACAGGAACAAGATTTATTTTAAAACTAAATGTTGTATTTATTTTATCATAATTTTCAAGGAAACAAACTATTTTTCACTTCCTGTATAAATTAACTTATTTTTTCAGAAATTAAGGATCAAACAATTTACCCTCCCCTCTTTCGGACCCCTCTGTGTTTTCTCAATAATCTATAGACTAATAAGACCTTAACAGTGCGTGTGGTGAATCCTTTTAGGATATAAACTCAAAGAAACATCTACCTGCTCAAACTCAAGTCATGGTTAATGGTATGTCATAACTGACTGGACAATTTAATTCAGTTTGACGTACAGCTCGTAAACTTATACCCTGGGAACAGTATATCAATTATATATGTTCCTGTTATACTGAACCATATCCAAATGAATATGATTTCATCTTTAAGGCATAAACACATATAAATATTGGGAATGCATAAGAAAATAGGAAGACATCAGTGGAAGAAATACATTATTCACACTATATGAAAATCAAAGGCTATACGCAAAGCTCCCGCTGCGAATCAGGAAGATCGGGAAGAAAAGTCTGATAAGCCTACATCTGATAATTATCAAGGAATAAATACCTTCTTACTTTGATATAGTTGCATTGCCAATCGATTTTATTATTTATAGTAGGCCCAAGTTAAACTCGCGGATCTACACGTTTGGATGTACGCTGGATTACTATAACAATCGATTTTGCATGCGCCTGCGCAATGCGAATATTGAAAGTACAATACAGTAAAAGTTGCACGAGTTTTGTCAAAGCAAGTGTCCTTTAGGTGTATAAAATTGTATAGACGATTAATTAACTCTATTTCTTGAATAACACACAGCATTACACTGGAACTATTTAAATATTAAATATTGGTATTGGTGTTCTAGATGGATGTGTCCGGTGCCTCAGTACGCAATGCCAATACGAATTTACAGTATAATTTATGTTCCAGAAAATTTTATCTAATTAAAATTTACATTTGTGGCATTTTACATTAGAACACGGTCATTTGTATTAAATTAAGCCTTTAAATGAATTACGCCCGGTATATTCAATATTTATAATTTATCGTTGTGTCCGGCTACAAAATGCATGTCGACTATTTTTGCACCGGAACCTTGCCACTAATGTCTTATCTATAAAGTCATGAATATGCATTAGCTATGTAGGCGTGTCAAAATCGTATCATACGCGATAATGACCAGCCAGTACACACTGTATTGATTTCATTAACCAGTATTAAAAAGATAAATATAACACTATTCCTAGAGAAATATGCTCTTTCGTCGGCTTTAATTAAGATATTATATTCAGAGCCGGCAACATAGCCACTGTCTTAATAAAATTTAATAAATAACTATATGTTTTTCCGTGAACATGTCTTTGAAATCTAAAGGCCCTTTCCATGCATGATGGGTTATATATATTGTTGCCTCGATGGGACGTGTAGGAGTTTTTTAAACAGTCTTCAAGTGCTCAAAATTGTTGCTGTTTATTCTTTTCCTACGATTAGATGCCACTTTTTCATGTCAACACACACAGGCACTTGTCTCAGAATTTTCCCCTATATACCTTAATATCAATATTTTTATTAAGGTAAATAGGATTTTTTTATCTGAGACAAGTGCCTGTGTCAACACACCGTTAATATCTTTCCAGAGCTTATAGTGTTTCTGTAAAACTCACCGTATAGATAATACATATGCAGTCTAAAATCGTTAGTAGATTTACTTATTTACTTACTATAACCACTGTTAAAATACCCTAACTTGGGATATGATTTGCCGTAGCAGGGAAGCTTCAGTACTGTCTAACTGTACTGTCCTATGTACAGTTTACTGTTTGGCAATATCTCGGCATTCTAACTATTTATGATTTAGAAATAAAGAATGGGTTCTCGTTACTCCAAAAAAGTTTACTGTATATAATATGAGACATTGCTGTTTTTCATATATACATCTTATGAGTCAAGTACAATAGCAGGATATTTTCACATGGAATTGACATGTGATCTTCCTCTATTTAAAATAAAGATGTAGTATTTTGCCATTTTGACAACTATCTACCGGAGACCAAATGATACAGAAGTGAACAACTATATGTAATATTCATCGCTGGACGTTAAACACTAATTATCAATCAATCAAAATTAGTTCAACCAAAAATCTCAAATCATCTGTCTCAAATGACAGACCTTGTCCCCTATGTTTTGTTCATTGTCAAGATGATGATGCTGGATGCTGCTCAACGTCCACCGCAAATTTATGTGCTTAGTTATTCAAGACGAGAACATAATAATGTGATATAAATATTTACCTTGCTTTATGCTAGACCAACACACTGAGCCGGATTTTCACGTGCTACTACACAAAGCAACAGTCTTCAGGAAGACATGTCACCTTACCCGGACACATTCTTCTGACTCGAGCAGACCAGTCTTTGTTCTTACCCCTTAATGCTACGTGCTTAGTGGAGAAGCATCAAACACCTATTTTACAGTCTTTGGTTTGACCCAGACGGGATTTGAACACATGACCCCGAGACGAACACGCTACCATATATTTACGGCAATATTGCTTAGGAAGATGTTGTATGATTGCCATTTGGACAACTTTACATATTAAAAGAGACCTAATGACACAGAAATTAACAGCTATTTGTCACCGTACTGCCTTCAACAATGAGCAAAACCCATACCGCATAATCAGCTATTAAGGCCCCTGAAATGACAATTGTAAAACTATTCAAACAAGCCGAAAACGGCCTGATTTATGTTCAAAATAATGAACGAAAACAAATATGATATATGCAGCAACAAACAACAACCACTGAATAACAGGCTCCTGACTCAGGACAGACACATACAGAGATGTGGAAGGGTTAAACATGTTAGCTTGCAATATTGCTTATTGTGTTACAAATATGTGTAACATTTGGCAAATTTATTATTATTTACTGATTTGTTTTGCTCATTTTGTCTTATGATTGATGTTATTACCTTTTCATGTTCATTCCAAAGCCATTTTTATGCCCCACCGTAGCGGAGGGGCATTAAGTTTTACCCTTGTCCGTCTGTACGTACGTACGTCCCAAAATTGGTTTCCGTTCTCTAACTTGAGTTTGCCTCAACTAAATGTTATGAAACTTGTACACAATGCTTATTACTACAAAACACAGATCAAGTTTGAATTTTGGTGGTGTCACTTTGACCGTTCTAGAGTTATGCCCTTTGTAAATGGAAAATTGCAAAATATTTAGTTTCCGTTCTCTAACTTAAGTTTGCCTCAACCAAATGTGTGAAACTTATACACAATGCTTATTACCACAAAATACAGATCAAGTTTGAATTTTTTTTTTTGCGTCACTCAAACCATTCTAGAGTAATGCCCCTTTATAAATGGAAAAATTGCAAAATTTTTAGTTTCCGTTCTCTAACTTAAGTTTGCCTCAACCAAATATTATGAGACTTACACACAATGCT
Source organism: Mytilus coruscus (assembly GCA_017311375.1). Taxonomy (NCBI): domain Eukaryota; kingdom Metazoa; phylum Mollusca; class Bivalvia; order Mytilida; family Mytilidae; genus Mytilus; species Mytilus coruscus. The sequence goes on from JAASAO010003572.1 coordinate 41,201, forward strand.
TATTACCATAAAACTCAGATCAAGTTCTAATTTGGGTAGCGTCACTTTTACCGTTCTTCAGTTATGTCCCTTTATAACTATATAATATGCAAGGGGGCATCACCTGTGTCCACATGTGGACACAATCCACATTTATTTCTATATGCCAATGCACCATAAGAGTTTGATCCCGGGTAGAAGGTTCAATATCAAATATACATATACAAAAAGTCAAGGTCAGATGAACCCTGCCAGACAGACATGTACACCTAACAATCATACCATACAATACTCCAAATATAGCTAGCCAGTTGCTTAAAGCATCTAACAAACTTAGTCTACTGTTTATTAGCGTAATAATAAATTAATGGCACATTATCAAAAAGATTGGCCATGCAATTTCACACTCTATTTACGTTTGACCTAAACACCTAAAACTCAGTAGATTTCCATGTATTTTTAAAATGTATTCTGGTTCAATAGCATATGCTAGGCTTTGAACTGAACTCTCAATTGCATTGTTTCATACTTTTTCATTTTAGGCCTTTTATAGCAGACTATATGGTGTGGGATTATTTCTCATTGTTGAAGGCCATATGGCAGTCTATAATCGCTTACATCAAAATTTACTAGTTTTTTATTAGGACCCTTGTACATAGATTGACTTTTAAGATTGACTTAAAAAACAAAAGAGATGTATTTTTATTTCCTGTGTCTATGATAATTGTTTGAATTACAACATGTATAAAAGTCCTTGACTCTGGCAGTCTCTATCAGCACACAATATACAAAGTTTATTTTTTCAAGTCAGCTTCTCTGTGTTACAGTTCCATATAATATGTCCATTCTAGAAAAAAAATTAATAAATTGATAATACATGTACTGCATTGCATGTCATCTAAAATTAGGTTGGTATTTTCTATTTGACTCAAATTATGAATGATCAGAACAGTTCATCCAAAATTAAGAAAAAACACTTCATAATGATACATGAACAATTAAATAAAAATACCTATGATCAAATTCAGAACATATCAGGAGATCATGTGCAACAATCTAGTAAAATATAACATATTATTTTGCATATCTTTGAAGCTATTACATATATTGATCTGATCTCCTGTACAACTTCAAGGGAGTATATTTTAAAAGCTTAAACTATATTTCAAAGTATTTTAGAGCTTCATTCAAAGAAAACTAATTTGTAGAATGCATAGAAAAACACCATTCTAGAAGAAATAATTCAAAATTTAAATTTGGACATTTTCTTAGCTATTTCAGAAATGATACCCATCACCTTTCTCATGACAATTATATACATTAGCGATATGCATACAAATTCAAAAACCATATCTGATATTTGATATATATATGTTCAATAAAATCAAACATGAGTCTGTCTAAGTCTTTGTTAAGTGCATTTTATAGCCATAACAGGAGGCCACCGAAAAGAGCATATTTTCAGCCAATATTTCATTTTGACAAATGAAGTCTCAAAATAATTTTACTTCAACCCATTCAATTTTTCAGCTCTAAAATAACTTTTTGATAAAGAAAATGTTATATATATATATAAAAGCATTTTCTATGTATTATAGACACCCAAAACTTGGCATCAGAGATATGCAGAGATATTTTTATACATGTATGTGTACAGTGGCTCAAATCTCCAATTCTCTTCAACTTCAAATCAAGAAAAGGCAATTCACAAATAGATATATATGTGAAGAATACAAATGAACTAGTAAACTGAATATACATGATCAGTGACAAAATTCAATCTTGACATAAAACCTTATAAAACAGTGTACTGAACTATTTTACAATATGATAAAATTTTGGTAAGTTGCCATAGAAACAATAAACATGCTATAGTTTGCCCATTTTGCCAAAATTGAATATATTATGAATGAAAGAGTCAGATCAGCAAGTATTGCAAAAAAGCTTATTTTCTTATTTAGAATATGGAACACACTATCTAAATTAAAAAATATCAAAATTAGCTGATTTCTCATTTACAGTCTTATATAAAATTGCACATTACAATCAAACTGACTTTCAAGTACAAAACTAGGACTGTTTGACCTTAACTGTATATGATCTAGCAGCACAGAAATAATCAGTTTTATTGATGACTATATTTCATGGTCCAAAATTGTCTTTTGCATCATTTTTTTTTGTTCCATATCAAATTACACACACTTCAAATAATAAAAATGAAGGTAAACTGTACTTTTAATGAAAAAATGGAATAAGACTGCCAGTATATTGCTGTCTGGCATATGAAACATCTTTGTAGTCAATATTATGAAGTTTAAACTAAATATCTGCTCAAACTATTACAAGAAAATCATGTATAGTTTTTAAATATTATTACACAATAGCCTGTAACATGACACCAATATGATACATATAAAAATCTTTATAATTCTCCAATATTTAGTCAATGTCTATCTATCAAACCATAATTTGAAGTTTTTGTTGCTCAATTCCTTCAGGTGTACCTCTTTGACAGGAACATGGACCCAATTCTTTCCAAAGTACTTCAAAGCAATTTTATAACTGTAATTGGTGGGCAGATTTTTTATTCCCTATATATATGACATGAATTTCAATTACTTTCTCATTTATTTCTTATTACAAAATTTTAATTGCCTTTTCATTCTAGTAGCCCCCTTTATGGTTTCTTGGTAAATTCTTGAAGGGTCAAGACCAGCATTTAACAGCAAGTGTTGTGCATAAATACATTACATGTTAATAAGGACCCACAGTGGTTCCCAAGGCTTTGAGAAATCAACTGGACATTTGGTCCAGCATAAAACCATTCTTCTTAACTGGACCAGACTCTTTTTTACAGGTCATTTTCACATATGATTTGGATAAAGTTAAAAAATTTACTGGTCATTTGGTCCAGTAATGCTTATCACTTAACTGGACCAAACCAATTTTACTGAACTTTGCCCAATGTCCGACGACCTTCGAATGACTGGACCCAGCCATAGATCATGGCCTTCATGGAAATTTTGATTCTGGTCCTAAAATAATAACTGGACATGTTTCGAAGAATGCAGTTTCTTAACATTTAATATATGACCACAGTTTTTCATAAAACCTAGCTAGACTGTCAGATCACTGCACATGTAATTGTTTTAAAACTAGCTACTTAATATACACTATAAATATAAATTCACTAGTCTTATTTTTGAAAAAAACTGATGTTAAACATATATATGTAATTATTTTATATATAAGACTAAACTCACCAAAAGATAAAATACTATTGAAATTAACATATCCTATCTGTTAGAAATTTAACTACTAACTTCTAATCTCCTGCCTGTCCTGGCATCTCATGTTATGACAGTGTCATGATAATCAACAACAAGAAACCTAAAAAAAATAATTATCAGAATCAGCACTATATACAGCTAGCCAACAAAAGAGGGGTGCTGATCATGCGTTCCCCTCTGCACTTTTCTGTGTCAAACTTCAGCCTACATGTATACTGTATGTCTCAAAGGAAAAATAAAATATTTTAACCCACTGGAAAAAGACGAGGAGACCAAAATAGCATAAATTCAACAAAAACACAAATATTTATTCATTGATCACAATATTGATTTTTAATAAATAAATATGTTCCCTTTCAAACAAAATACCAGTCTTAGGTGTCCTTCATTCTAAATTTGTGCCATGCTTAAGTTCTATGCTTAAATTACCTACATGTAGAACACTGGTGTATGATTGGTATTAAATATTAAAAAAAAATATCATTAGATTAGTACATTCATTTGCTTAATAACCATGATAACTAATGTGGAGTTCCAACTAGGCTCAATTTTATCCGGAGACATATACATTGTATAATATATGCTTAGTGCTATAATATAACAGTATTTTATATGCCTGGTTTCCTGTAAATTGGCCATTGGTGGATGATCCAACAGATAAATGGAAAATTCATATATATAAATTGAATTATATAATTTTATTATATGTAAATATGAAAATTACAAATAAATTCATTAATTATGATGTCTATGTTTTTTCTTATGAACTCCCTACATGTACATGAACAATGTACATTGTAAGAAAAATGGGTGATTATATACATTTTTGTAAATATTTACATAATCATGATTCTGTTGGCACTATTACACCAGGATTCTGGCATCTGAACATTACTATTAATGGTTTAGACATAGACAAAAATACATTAGGTTTCAAAACCTGTGAGGTAGATTTGTTTTACTGTGACATACATACATGTACATGTACAAAATGAATATTGACACCATAAATTTCATAAGCAACCTTTGATTGCTTTCTCCTAAATGCAGTGGGGTTTTTTTTGGGGGTGAGGGGTACAATTTTAATATCCAGCAAACTCTATTCTTTGTCCATGTATAAAGTTATTTATGATACCGCAGCTAGAATTAAGAATAACAGTACTGTAGTTGAAGAGTTGCCACCGTCAATTGTAGATTTGACGGTCGCAAATACAGTTTTACTGGCGACGCGTAGCGAGACAGTAAAACGGACATTTGCGACCGTCAAATCAAAATTGACGGTGGCAACTCTTCAACTACAGTACTGTTATTCCGATTCTAATGCAGTACAAAAGAAATAATACGTTAGAGCTTGAAAAATGTACAAATTTGACATACAAAAAATCCGCGAATCTTCATGAATGATTTTGGCGCAAAGACGTTGTAGCTAAACGTGACGTCATACAAATGAAAACTTACAAACTGGAGGTTTTTACGTTACCTCTACGATTCAAATTCGGATAAAATCACATTAAAACGGGGAATTCGAGGTAGGTGTTGTTTTATTTTCGATAATATTGTAGTAATCGAATATTTGTTGATCCTTTCAATTCAAAATGGCGGATCCCTCCTTAGTTACGCCTGGTCAACTGTGGATTTGACGGCAACTTTTAACCAATGAAAAAAATTGTTACATAAAAATAGCATTAGAATAAAGTATGATACATGTACTTTTGAAAGACCCTCCCTTTTTAAATTTCTGGTACATTTTGCCATGTTTGCTATCAAGAAACGGGAACTTTTGTATAAAAGTCCACTGGCGATCAGATCTAACATCTATACAATTGAATTCTGTCATATGCAATGATTTAAAACAGTTATTTCGTTTAATATAAGTAATAATCATACCTGCATGGTTTGTACACTGGCGGTCGTCAACTTGGAAAACGTAAACAAAGTAGTTCGCATGTACGCACTTTCAACAGAATATGATCAAACGGCTACAAATTGTCGTAAGTTTAAAATTGAACCGTTAAAGTTAATAAAACACAACGTTTTAAATATCTTTTATGCAGTTAACGTTAAAATGTATACATGCGCTGCGGATGACTACGTTCTGCAAGATCTTGCACATGTGAGTACGGCTGAAGGCAAGGGTGTTAAAATCAAATTTTAGAATTAAAATTTAGTTTTGTAAATTAAATACTCACCTTCATAAATTTAGATATCAGTCCACTCGCTGCATTATTCAACCGGAAACCAGCCAGAAAAAGAACCATGACCCTGTGACAACCTCTCCCACCTGACACCTGCGCGTCCTAAACCTTCATCATTTATTCCTTAAAATGCTAGGCACTAAGGGGGATGAAGGGGAGGGGGGAGGGACCTCTGATTTATGAAGGTGAGTATTTAATTTACAAAACTAAATTTTAATTCTAAAAATTTGATTTTTATTACATTAAATACCTCACCTTCATAAATTTAGATAACAGAATTTAACGAAGCGCTGAATCCCCATCACTAGGAGGAGGAAAAACAACCTGTTGAGCAGCAACTAAAGGCCCTAAAGAATAGAGGTTGTCACAATGAAGAGGCATGGACCGTAAATAATGGTTATAAAAGGCACTATCAGACCTCCAAAAACCAGCTGACATGATTTCCGACATCGAGGAGGAATTAAAAATGTTCCAAGAAGAGGCTAAGGCTCTTACTTCATGTGCTTTAACTTGATGTTTAACTAAAACTTCAGAAGAAGCAGACTTATAAGCCAAAATGACAGTATTGCAAATCCAGGTAGAAATGGTTTTAGCAGAAATGTCAGAAATTCCTTTTTTAATAGGAATGAACAACCTAGAAGAACCAGCAGATCTTAATTTAGCTGAAGAAGCTAGGTAAACAAGCAAGGCTCTCACTGGACACAAAACCTGATTATCCGCCGTGGGAGGTAAAGCAGGAACAGTAATAAAACCAGAACCTTTATCAGGTAACTGGTTTTTAGCTAAAAAAGATGGATCAGTGAGAAGAGTAACTGAAGACTTATCAGCCGCAAAGCGGAGACAAGACTCAGAAATTGACAAGGCATGAATCTCACTCCTTCTGCGACCATTAGCCAACGCTATCAGAAAACAACATTTATAAGACAAAATTTGAAGGAGGCTGAATGTAAAGGTTCAAAAGGTGGAAACTGAAGAACCTTCAAAACTAAACCTAAGTCCCAAGAAGGAACCAAACGCCTTTGACGAGGTCTATTAAGGCAAAGTTTTTATCAATAATGACAAAACTCATTATCCCCAAAATCAGAGCCTCCTGAAAGTGATATTGTTCTGGCTATGGCAGATCTATATCCCTTTATAGTAGAAGGAGAATAACCCTTATCTTCAAAAGATAAAGGAAAAATCCGCTAACTGTTGGACAGTAACAGTGAGAGGATCAATCTGTTTCGACAGACACCAAGTACAGAAAATTGACCATTTGGAGTCATAAACTGCCCTGTAGATTGTCTGACTGATCCTGAGATACGCTTGGTTGCTCCTCAGAAAAGCCTCCTTTCTGAGGGAATTCCTGACAACAACCAAGCGTGCAGATGAAGATTCTCTAGACCCTGATGAAGTTTTCTTCCTTTGAATTGAGACAGTAGATCCTCTCTTAGAGGAAGACGAAGGGCTTCGCACAACACAGAAGTAGTAGTTCTGGGAACCAAGACTGTCTTGGCCAAGCCGGAGCAATAAGAATGGTCTTGCAAAGATCCTCTGAATCTTGTGCAAGATCTTTGGAAGAAGACGAAAAGGAGGAACATGTAACTGAACATTCCTTCCAAGAAAGGGTCATAGCATCTACTGCCCAAGCTTTCTCGTCTGGAATGGGAGAAACGTAAGTCTCCAACTTGTGATTCAGACTGGTGGCAAAAAGATCTATATGAGGACGATCCCAACGAAGAATGATCTCCTGAAACACTGATGGATGAATTTCCCATTCTGTGTTCACTGGAACACGGGAACGGGAGAGAGCATCCGCCAGAAGATTTTGACTGCCTGGAACATGTCTCACTGACAGAATTATATCGAGACTGTGACACAGAAGAAGAATTTCCTTGCTCAGATGATACAGAGAAAAGGAATGGGTCCCCTTGATTCTGAAGATAAGCCACTACTGTGGAGTTGTCCGTGGCAACCAGTAGTGACTGACCCTGAATCACAGCCTGAAACTGACGGAGAGAAAGAAACACAGCTCTCATCTCTAGAAGATTGATGTGTTCCTCCAACTGAGCACCTGACCAAAGGCCTGATGCTGTCCTGCCCTCCAGATAAGCTCCCCAACCCATCAGACTCGCATCTGGGGTCTGGAGGATCCAACAAAACTCCCTTCCGAAGATGTTTTCCTGAAGCCACCATAGAAGATGAGGTAACAACCGAGGAAGAATTGGAACAGGTGCCTCCCACAACTGAGAAATTGGGTGCCAAAATTCCGACAGATACCACTGGATTGGACGAATGTGTAGACGCCCTAGTGGAATGACGTCCATGATCGAAATCAAGAAACCCACCAGCTGAAGCAATTGACGAGCTGGGACAGATGAAAACTGAGTCAGAGCATTGACTAACTGACGTACCTTGATTACCTTCTCTTCTGGAGGAAGCACTATACCCAAATCTGTCCGAAAATGTTCTCCCAGGAAATTGAAACTCTGACTGGGAATTATCTCTGATTTTTCCCATGAAATCAAAAAACCCAGTCTCAGGAGTAAAAGGATAGACAAATTGGTGTGTTCCTCCAAAGAGATCGGCAATGATTCTTGATAAGAGAATCGTCTAGGTAGGAGTGAATGAGTACTGCCTGAGTATGAAGATAAGACACCACTGTCTGAAAAATCCTGGTAAAACTAGGGTGCAATAGCCAGGCCAAAAGGCATAGCCTTGAAACTGTAAACCTTGTCTGCCTAAACCAGTCTCAGGAAATGACGATACTTGTGAGAAATAGGGATGTGAAAATAGGCGTCCATCAAATCTAGAGAGGTTGTCCAAGTTCCTAAATGAATTGTCGACCTGATAGACCTGTTGGTCTCCATTTTGAAATGTGGGACCACCAGATACTGATTGAGAACAGAAAGATCTAGAACTGGTCTCATTTTCCCGTTCTTCTTGGGAACCAAGAACAGCCGGGAATAAAACCCTAGATGAAAAGGAGGATTTACCTTCTCCAACACACCCTTCTGAATAAGAATGTTCACTTCGTCTTGTAACAACTGATTCTTTTGAGAATTCTTTGTCACTGACAGATTTATTGGAAAAGGAGAAAGAGGAGGCTGTTCCAGAAACTGAAGTTCCAATCCCTCCGTAAAATCGAAAGTACCCACTTGTCTGAAGTTATCAGAGCCCATTGATCTAGAAAGTGGGACAGCCTGTCCCCACTGGAAGATGAGGAAGAGGAGAAGTATAATTTTCCTCTTCCAGTGGGGAACGATTCAACGGAGGGACAACACATCACTTACCCTGCTTCTTTCCCTTAACAACTTTAGCTTTCTTCCCACTTGAATAGTTGGGACGAGAAAAGCTGGTCTCTTCGTAGGCTGTGAAGAAGAAGAGGTAGAAGCCTTAGGTTGATGAGAAGAAGGATTGTTAACCTGAGTAGTCTTGACAAATCTTTTCCCATCAGTGACCTTCACATCCACCTTGACCACAGGAGGGCCTTATTCACCTCTTCCTGTAACTGCTCTAAGGAAACAGAGAACAACTTGTCCTTAGACAAAGGAGAACTGACAAGTCTCTGCTGAAGAGCTTCAGAGACAGTTGATTTTACAAGAATCTCCTGTCTCTTAGCAAGAGTAAAGTTGCCACAGTACCAAGAAGAAGGAATTGAGACATTCCAAGACTCTTGTCTACTTGAAGCAGCATAGACCTCAAGTCTGAAAATTCCTCCCTTTGTCCTTTAAAAGAGACCCAGCTGCTGACAAAAGTGCCCAGCCGTCTCAAGAACAAAAGTCAAACACCTCAGATTATTCTCTGACTTGACATAAGAAGCTTGAGAAAGTCTGAGGCCATCCAAAGGTTTCGAACCAAGCAAACTAGAAAAGCCCGGTCACAAACAGGAGCCGACATACCCAAGGAAGATCCATGGATCTCAAAGTCCTTAGATCTACATCTCCCTGGGTAAGAGGCAGGTCTGAAACCAGAGAACTTACTACCACCAGTTTTGCTAGTGTTAGCAAGATTCTCAGCCAGAGAAGAGTTTACAAAAGACAAAGCAGTTGTAAAGTGCCCAGACTCTTGGAAAGAATGATACCCTTAGACTCTGGCTTGACTATACCTGAGCAAGCCATGAAACCGAAGGAGTAGAAGAAACCCTAGGTGGAGACGACATGGGCATATCTGACATATCCCTGCGAATAGAGTAGACCAGACTCCTAAGGCAATCCGAGTTGCCTGAAGAAGGCTCCTTAGGAATGAAAGCATCTCCCTCTGTGCTTACTACACTGTCAACATCTGAAATACCACCTTGGTTATCCAAAAGTTACCTTCCTGACTTCTAGGAGCCAAAGAAACCGAGTCATCTTCCAACAACTGTCTAGGAGGTCTGGGAGGGTCCTGTGCAGGATCCTGAGACAGACCCCTAGACTCCATAAGATCAAGCCTGTTACCAAACTCCACGAACTTAGCATTAACAGTAGCTTGGATCTTATGTATGGAGGTGGTAAGACTCCTCATCTCATCCTTAAAAGAGGATGACTCTGAAGAGGGTCTACCACCAAACCCCTGACCAGACCAAACTGATTGAGCCGAATACGGATCAAAGGGCTGGGATAAGGCGGCAATTGGGCATACCCATAGGCATGGGAGGGTAGGCAAAATTCATGGGCCACCTAGTCCTAGAAAGGGGTCACTCCTGATGCCAGGTGGTAGTCTCCTGCCTACTTGTCGTGCAAGACACAGGAGACGTTGGTATCTCTGCAGGCCTAGTTACGGTATGTGATACCCTGCTAGGCCTAGATAGCCTCAACTGACTAGCACCAGGAGTGAAAGGCAAAGTCCTGACAGGAACAGGTTCTGAGTCCTGTTCCATACCAACACCCGAAACACCTGGAATAAACTCCAAATTCCTATCCCAAAAATCATCAGAATGGGTGGCCGAACGCCAAGGGACAACAAATTACTATTGGAAATGTGAATTTGACTGTCACTTACCTCTTGGGTAGCCGAAGCTGGAATTTTATCCATAATATTCAGATAAAATGATTATAAATTTATCCAAATATACTTATAATTAACAAAAATATCAATTTAAATTTCTATATATATAAATAAACAACTTGTTTGCAAAAATCAACTTTTCCTTCTCCTCAAAAGCGTGCAGCATGCGTTGATGAACCGGAAAAAATGATGAAGGTTTAGGACGCGCAGGTGTCAGGTGGGAGAGGTTGTCACAGGGTCATGGTTCTTTTTCTGGCTGGTTTCCGGTTGAATAATGCAGCGAGTGGACTGATATCTAAATTTATGAAGGTGAGGTATTTAATGTAATAAAACGCAGGACTTCGGGAATGTCCGGAGAGCCGACAACCTTGCTTGGGAAGTTGATATTTCATATATTATCAAGCAGGGAAATCATAGAGAGGGAGCCTAACTCGCTTCAGATGATAATCAGACAATGGCGGATTTATTTCGGAAATATCTAGATTTTACTTAATAAATAGACATAAAGTCCGAACATACCGATAAATTATCCTGCTAATTCGATTGGCTTAAAGTTTTTGGTGTTTTATTTCGATAAGTGTATGAACCCTTGACCGGTTATTTGGGGTCTTCTTCTACACTCCCAAAATAGGATAATAAATTATTGTCACGTGCTCGTGTGTGTCAAAACACACGAATGCACTCCATTAAAGTGTTTTCTACACGGTGCATTATAAAAATAAAAATATAAAAATGGGGATTATTTTTTGTTCTTAACATTTCTTGAATTAAATTAAATGTCTTTTCGTCCCCTGACGATAGCTAAAACCAATATAGGGGATTAAATATTTGATTCTAAATGTCATCGTAAAATTTTCTTCAACGCGGATGAATTAATATTCAGCAAGAAATTTACATAAAATATTTGTTTTTTTTTAATTAAACTAATTTTCACCGGAGGAAAAAAAAGTGTCGGTGCTTTTACATAATTTTGATCCGGGTACCAGGTAACACTGCTTCCTCGTGTAAGCATTAATTTGATTAAAATTTACAATTTTGAAGATTTTAAATGACAAAATGACAAAATTGTCAATGTCTTGTTTTTAACTATAGATATCAATAATACTGCGTTGGAAAGCCCTTAAATCTTGAAAATGATCCTCCGCCTCCACAAAAACAATGACTAAAGAATGTGATTTGGTGTAAGTCGCCTACATATGTTGGATATTAAAAAGGGACTCCGTGCATGTAGTGGTATTACAATATAATCATTGAAGGCTCTGAGAGTCTCATTAAATTATAGTCTCAGATAATAGCTAGCACTAGCTAAAATATTATCATGTCAAAACTTCTTTTTTACCACATTATTCACATCTTTCCGCATTTATTCTCTGTACTTTTAATTCACTATATTGACAATTAAACAAGTAGACGATTCCAGAATGTATATAAATAATGCGAGTACACAGTGGTTGGATATAATCGAAATTTCGTATTTCATATTATTATCCTGCCCTTAAAACCTGTCCAATGTTTTTTAGGAAGAACCTCTCATATATAGTGTTCATGCAAGTTGTCTACTTTATCTTCAGCATTGTTCACTGAATCAGCATAGGCGGATCTAGGCCCCTTTAGAGGGACAAATAGGTTAATTATATAGGGAATCACTGATCCATGACTGTAACGGACTCCTAATAAAACTTCGGATCTGCCACTGGAATGGCTAATTGTAATGCACCAACTTTCAGGAAAATATAAATATTTGGCAAGGATGCCACATTTTCTTTAGGAAGTATCCAATATTCCGTCAATGAAACAAATCTGGAAAAGGACATCAGAGACATATATACATGTATATATGTGTCTCTGGTTGAATAATTTGTATATTTATAAAATCTGGATTGCAGATCTTTGATGAAAAAGTAACGTTTTGAATTATGACGATTTGAAGCTTGACATAAGAAACAGATAGGCACCGTTTATATATTTTTCTTTAATACCTCTAGATTTAGATTCTATGCCTTTTGGGAGTTTTAAATGTATAGATCTTATTTGCTAACATCAAGAACAGAGCTCTATTCATTTGTTGTTTACAAACTATGGAAGTAAGTATCTATATAGACGCTGGTGTTACTCCATAAAATGTTATCGTTCGCTGCCGACGAAACACCTTTCAATATCGTGAATATTTGTTAACAATACGGATACAGGAATTAGGAGTTTCCAATTCACTTGGATACCAAAATTCACTCCACGTCCATGCATTCAAGAAAGAGGATATCTTAAAACTCATAGGCGTGTTTTACGTTTAGTTTTGTATTTCAACCAAAGATGCAGACACTGAATTTTCTTTAACAAACTGTGCCTTTTCTTGACAAACACGTTCCCTTTACTTTCGGGAGCTACCATTTGATTTTTAGGGGTAGGATGAAATTTGAAAAAATAGGCAGGACAGGAGTTTTGAGTAAAAAAGGCAGGATGAGACACTTGCAAAAAAAAAGTCAGGATGACAATTTAGGTAAAAAGTCAGGATAATCTTTAAAAAAGACAGGACCGATTAGAGTGAAAAATAAAAAGGCAGGACAGAGATTACAACTAAAAAAAGCAGGACAAAATTTTCATCCTAGCCCCCATAAAAATCAAATGGTAGCTCCCTTATGAGGCAGATTTCACACAGAAGCTTCTTTGAGCATGTTACAAGAAATATAAAAGCTGACATCATCCCTTTTAACATGCATACTTATCTTTCTTATCCTTTTCTTATTTGTTGTTTCCAGTTGCAGAGTCAGCAATGCATTTTAAAGGGAACCATAAGTCATATGTCGATAATTCTTGGGATGCAGTTGTCAGAGGCTGAATAAAAGTTGGTAGTCAGGGTGCCCGCTCCCCTCTTATGAAGCTTCATTTAGGGTTAATCCAGATTTTGCCGGTTCCACTCCAAACTTTTTTTGTCTAGGTTAGGGACCTTTTCAAAATCCTGGATCTGCATCTGGTTGTATAAACTGAAGCAAATCTTATTTCCATGGAGATTTTAGCCCGGCCCATGGTCAGGGTTTATTGACTTTAAGAGCTTTTGCATGCAGGGACATGAATGAGTTATTTTCAGTAGATTGATTTGGTCTCTGGTGGAGAGTTGTCTTTTCATGATTGGCAATCATACCACATATTTTGTTTGTTCTTAAATGTCAAGCTGTTACACCTCACAGGTTACAGGAGATTTTAGCACTTACAGTATGTGTAAGCCCACCACATTCTCATTCTGTATGACCTTGTTCTAAGTAAGAAGTGGGAAACTCTGTGGTTGTTGTTGGTTGCTTTTAGTCATATTAACTTTTATTTGTTTGACACTTGCATTTATAAATGTGTGAGGATCCTGATTTTACACCAACAAACTACACTACTTATAATAAAATGCTTCGCTAAGCGCAGCCTGATACGACTGCAGTGGTCGAACCATGAACAATTGGGGCAAATTTGGACACAATATTCAAGTTTGATACTGTCTGAATTTGGATTGTGATCAAATTTTTGACATAATATAGGTTTCTGACACAAAATAAATGTGGTCAAAGGTCTTACAAATCTATTGCGCAATACTGTGATCATGTTGCTTAGTCTTTAGTTTTCTATGTTGTGTCATCTGTACTATTATTTGTCTGTTTGTCTTTTATTTTGGCCATGGCGTTGTCAGTTTGTTTTCGATCTATGAGTTTGACTGTCCCTCTGGTATCTTTCGTCCCTCTTTAAGATTTCTTCTTGAAACTTTTCAAAATTCGAAATTTGAAAATTTTGAAAAAATATGAATCCCTTAACAAATTTTTGAACCCCCCCTTGAAGCAATAACCCCAAAACTCAATCCCAGCCTTTCATATGGAACCTTGGTAGTACAATTTCAGAGAGATCCATACACTTAAACACAAGTTATTGTCTGAAACTAGAAAATGCTTGTTTTGGCCCTTTATGCCTCATAACCCTAAATGAATCCCATCCTTCTACTTGTAGTATTAAACATTGTGGTACAATTTCAGAGCAATCGAAATACTTACACACAAGTTATTATCCTGAAACTAGAAAATGCTTGTTTTGGTCCCTTCTGGGACCCTTTTTCCTAAACGGTTTGGACCATCATCCCAAAAATCAATCCCAACCTTCCTTTTGTGGTATTGAACCTTCTTAAAAATTTCGTAGAGATCCATTCACTTAAACTAAAGTTATTGTCCGAAACCAATGTGTCTTCGGACGATGACGCAGACATCATACCATTATTATTTATATGATCCCAAAAATTTTTTGCAGTCGTATAAAAATAATGTAGCTATTTATTGCTACTTACTAAAAAGTGTGAATAGAAAAGAAAATAAAGTGTCTTTATTTACATTTATATCCATTTATCTCTCATACAATGAATATTTTGTTGTTGTGTTAATAATTGCACATCTTTATAAAACACTGTTTATTTATTTCCCTCTTTAGAACAAAATCTACTTCAAATTAATCAATATGTGATCACAATTATAACCTTTATCTTCACCAGTTTTCCATTCTTACCTGAAATTATAATGTTATACATGTAGTGAAAAACAAATCCAATATAAGAAAAAATACAATATATGCAATTTAAAAGTACAATGTAAATGTGAATTATATATTAATGTCTTACGAGAATAACACATCTCATTTTATTGCATATATAAAAAGTTTAAAAAACCCTTACATTTTCTATGCTTTATCAAATTTTCATATATAAAATGTGTAAATATTACAAAAGCATTACAACGTAAAAATTTGAATTGAAATAATCAATGATTGTGTGTTCTTAAAAGTGGCAGCCCTGTCAGTCTGGAACCCAAAATCAAGAAGGTCAATGTTGTTGTATTCCTGAATGCAAACTATTAAAAGTTTGTGGTTGTTTTATTCTCTTATTTTAGATTGTCTGGTATTTTATATTGGTATACATGTAGCTGCTGAGTGACAGATCCAGAACTTTTGTAAGGGGTGGGGTGGGGCACTCCAGTCATGCTTCAGTGATTCCCTATATAATCAACCAAATTTTTACCACAAAGGGAGGACCAAGCATTCTTAAATCTTTGAACTTCCAATTCATTTGAGACAGAGTTACATTTGTAAGTCAATATATATACAGGAAGAAGAAAGAATATTTTCCATGAAATATTACATGCAACTTTTCTCACAAGTAAAAATAACTATTGAGTATAACTTTAATATCTTACCTTCTTTTATTCATTTTGTACATATAGTTGATGAAAAGTAATGTGTTACAACACTATAACATGTGTAACGTTTTAAAGAATTAAAGAACTATAGTAGTGTTTTCATAGTCTGTATGAAAGATTGCAAAATCAGCTAGGATGTTGGATTCCATGTATTTCCATTGACTGAAATTATATGAAGACATAATATGAATATGAACATGACTAGTACTGGATCATTCAAAGCAAAATAAATATTGTAGGCTAGCTAGAGGACATATATCAAGAAAGGTATAATTTCATGAATGATGGATATTGTTTTGCAATGGTAAATCATGATTATACATGTATATGCAAATACAGATATAAAAACCAACACTATTCATCATCAGTGATCGGGAAGGACGTGCGCCATGCGCCAATTGCGCTTTTGACCAGAAATGGCGCATAGAGTGACAAATGTAAGCGCCCACGTGGCGCACAATATTTTTCACTTCGTTTTGAAACGTTTAGATATCATAAAATGGATTTCCGATCGTGTTTTGTGTCGCCATGTGTGTGTGTACAAAACTGTGTAGTGTTCCCTCCAATGATAGGAGCACCGCCTATATATTTTTGGGACGTCTCGGGTGTTTTCCTATGGTAATAACAGCAACATGCGGTATAACTGATTACCGAAAAAAAACGTAATTTGTTTAAACATATTTATTTATAGTGGATTGGAAAACAAGTTATTGCAACTTATATTAATCCCTTTCCAAAAACGTAATTAACCATCATTCATGGTATAAATTTTATAAACAACTTAAAATTTTGAAATTTGGCTAGTACAGACGTAATTTTTCTCTAATTATAATCTTTAAAGTAAGCTTGCTATTTTGATTGAAAACCCAAAAGTCTTTTTATGAACTGAGTATTTCTCTCCACAAAAGGCGCCAAACTGTCCTTGTCAATTTTTGGTCTTTGGCTCGTTTGAATTATTTGTAAACATGCCTTCAGCGAATTGTTGTTGTCCCTCATCAATTAACGAAACTCTCTACTATTATTTCTTGTCATCGTGATGATGTTATAATAATACAAGTGCAGAGGAAATGTCAGAAACGTCCTCTAATATGGAGCGTCTGGAATAAAGGATGGCAATCGACGAAGACCCAAATGTAATGTAAAAAAAACATGAACATGAACAAGGCAACAGTACCAGTTTTAACATTGTAGATAAAGGTTATCGTAAATATTGCCCGGTTTGGAAGAAGTTATTCATTGAAATTGAAATTACAAAAGCACAGGAACAATATCCATGATATCAATTAGAATCATACCAGTAACCACTACCTCTTTGCTGAAATATACACTTTTAATTTTTTCAATTGTAAACGAATGGCCCACTCTATTTGACAACATGGCCCATTAATTCTAAAATGGCCCATTGAATTTATGTTTTGGGGCCCTGGGCCCATAGAGAAAAAATCCTTCCAGATCACTGTTCATCAACTAGTTTATACCCTAGTGAGACTTTTTACTTTCAATTAGAAATGTTAATTCCACATATTTTACATGATGGTGAACAAGATATATGCTTTCTCTTCCAGATATCAAACTCATACAGTTTATCTAAATGGTTCTATCAAAGATATAAATATAAATATGGCTATTATATTATAGATATAATATAGATATGGCTATTATATATATTATGGATATAATATGGATATGGCCATTATATTCTAGATATAATATAGACATGATAGATATGGCTATTATATTATACATGTAGTTATGGCTATTATATTATACAATTATAGCCTTCGTATGAGGTCGATATGCTTCTGTAGGTAGATATAACCTCGTATTGACCTCAACCAAAGGCTACAATTGTTATATATTATTAGGAGCTACCATTTGATTTTTAGGGGGTAGGATGAAATTTGAAAAAAATAGGCAGGACAGGAGTTTTGAGTAAAAAAAAGGCAGGATGAGCAACTTGGTAAAAAAAAGGCAGGATGACAATTTGTGTAAAAAAATTCAGGATAAACTAGTAAAAAAAAAAGGCAGGACCGAATAGAGTAAAAAATAAAAAGGCAGGACAGAGATTACAACTAAAAAAAAAAGCAGGACAAAATTTTTCATCCTAGCCCCCATAAAAATCAAATGGTAGCTCCCTTAATCAACTATTGCATGAACAATGTAAATTGGGGATTTCTAGAATTTATTTTTAGTAACATGCTGTATGCTCTGTGCAATATGCTGTTTTGACCTACGAAAAGCTAAACACAACAGTATTGGCGTGCAAACTGAGTAAATACAAATGTACATGTGTGATCAAGTTTTAACGAATCACAAATCCTTAAAAATATTTGATTAATGATATTAAAGATATAATCATGATAATATAGATATGGCTATTAAATTATAGATATGATATGGATATCATGGATATGGATATGGCTATTACATTATATTATAGATATAATTTAGAAATCAAATGGCTATTATATTATAGATACTGTATTATATTTTTACTATTTTTGCACCAGACTCTATGGTCCACAAACAATTAAAAATATCACATACAGGACCTTAAGAGCTACGGTTTCGCAGATAATTATAACTATGATTCTATGTAGTGTTTCAAAAATTTGTTTGTCTTTACATCATTCATTTGTCTTTTTGTCTTATGGTGTTGTAGATTTTGTTTGACTTAAAAGTTTTACAAGTCCTGTTTGATGTCTTCTGTTTTTTCTACTTTATTGTTTTCAATATATTAATAAGTTAATATAATTTACATGTATTTAAACAATATCACTGTAGAGTCTACTATATAAATAAAATTTAAAGACAAATATACATGTACAGACCCTTGATACAAGATGTATGTAGTTTATTATTGACATGTATTGATGTAAAATCATGTCATTTTTTTATATAATGTAATTAAAACAGATATATTGAAATATTCATACCATACAATGCTTACACGTTTTCAATGATACATCATGTGTTGAAGTACACAAACAACTGGTTATGGTCTCTCATTTGAAAAACAATGAAGAGGCATAACATGTGCGTCAAAATGCAAATTAAATTTGCATCCGATCTGCAATGATGTTGTCATATAAAATTGAAAACCTATTAAACTTTTATCGGACCTTAAGTTTTACCTCACTAGTTAATTGACAAGCAGATGTGAGACAAGGCTGTCTAGGATAACAACAATAATATAATAATGGCAATTTTATTAGCTTGGTAACCCCAAGCCTTACACCCCTTGTACATGATATATGACATAATAAAAAATATAACCCCATACAATAAAACAATAAGTATTACAAATACTCAACTACAAAAAATATTCAAAAAAGCAAAGCAAAATACCACAACGCCCTTAGTAATGCTACTGGGAGGGTGGGTGGGGCTTAAGAAAAAACGTGCTTGCATGCTTACGAAGCTGATCACAATGCCATGTGGTCACTATCTCTGCGAGGCTGCGCATGAGTGAGGGGTCGTCTCAAGGCTAGCTAACCCTGGGATATTAATACACGTGGCTAAAATTACATTTATCCTAAATTACACTTTACCTCACTAGTTAATTGACAAGCAGATGTGAGACAAGGCTGTTTAGGATAACAACAATAATATAATAATGGCAATTTTATTAGCTTGGTAACCCCAAGCCTTACACCCCCCTTGTACATGATATATGACATAATAAAAAATATAACCCCAAACCCAAACAAGAAGGGGTAGTTTGTTAAAAGAAGGTAATAAAGAACAGAAAGACGTCATGGCTTTGAGACGCTGGTCTCTATCAGAATCAATATAGCGTAAAAACAATCACTTGACCAATAACCTAACAATTTATTGTCACTGTCCGACAGACCTACAGATCCTGCCCAAGTGGCTGCACCCTACGAAAAGAGTGTCCCCATAACTTTGAGGATTACAGCCAAGGTGTTGCAACAAAAACGAAGGCATTGGAGAAAAACAGTATAAGACAAACAACTTTGTCAGACAACCTAAATAAAGGATCCAAGGGATCTCCAGGTAAGGCAAGCACGCGGGTAAGGCTTCATACGGACAAAGCTGGTGACCGTGTAACAAAGGAGAATTACCTCAATAGGCTTAGAACGAAACTGCAGCGTCTTAGTAACTTTGAGCGTTACAAGCATACCCCAGCTACAAGGCAGCACATCTACCCTTCGCAAATTGATTTCTGGATCAAAAGAACCTTTGACTAAAAATTGTTTGGTCGCAAAACCATGAAAACCTGTAAGACAAGCAGCCCAAAAACAATATTATTATGACATTCAAGATTTAAAATTGACTTAAATCTTAACAACAGTTCTGGCGTAACAGGTGCCTTACAATTTTGACTGGTACCAAGTTCCCGTTTGACACCAGTTAGTAAATGCCGGACATTCCAACAGCTTGCAATAGGGTCTGGTTTGTCGTGCGATTTATGCAGCACAGAAATAATGTTCAAATACGATCGTATCGAGCTAAACGCAAAGTTTTCACATCCACAAGAAAAGCAATGTAAAGTTCTACAGTTTTGGTTGTGCATGGCACTGGTTTTAGGTCATAATTTTCACAGAATTTGAGATAAGTCTTGAGATGGGTACGGTAAGTTCCTGAAGTTGAACTAGCCCACCCCATGCTTTTCAAGCGAACCACGCTGTTCTCCAACATTTGCGTTTCCATTGTTTCTCCATCTGGAATTAAAAAAGTCAAAAGAAATGTGATTTAGTAGCTCGATAAAATAAGTGGCTCACAAGTTTATCATAAAGCCTAGATAATTGTCCTGGTTCATGAAGTCTGGATGCGGCGTCAGCAATAACATTATTACGACCACTGATAAATTTGGCTCTGATGTCGAAATTGTGTGTAGCCGACAACCAGAAAAGTTCTCTCAACTGAGTCATTAAAGTTTTGTTTCTAGAACTACCTTTGTTAATGATGCATTTTGTAGTCATGTTGTCTGTAGATACGACAACACGTTTATTAGTCCACAAATGTCCCCATCTCATCGCGGACAACACAATAGCCATAGTCTCTTTAATATTTATGTGATAGTTCTTAAAATTCGGTAAATCTGTGTCCCAATTCACATAAAAAAAATCACCTTCATAATATCCGGCACCACCATGTAAACACGCATCAGTTTGCAAGCAAGTAACTGGTTTAGAATCTAAAAAGGTTACTGTTCCATTGAACACATTCATAAAATTAACCCACCATGCAATATCAGAAAAGAAATCTGTAGATAAAAGTATTTTTGCATTCCTATGCGTTGTATTTACATTTGATAGGTTATCAATTAATCGCCTTACAAAAGTTCTACCCCCCTTTACCATCTGACAAGCCCAATTTAGTTTGCCACACAAAGATTGTAGTTGTTTCACACTGGCTCGTTTGCGGTTTTGAAAAGATAAAATGACATCATGGAATTCTCGTCGTTTCTTATCAGGCATAGCGAGAGACAGAGAACATGTGTTTATGACAATCCCTAAAAATGTTAAACTTTGAGATGGACCTCAATTTTATTCCAGCTGATGTTGAAACCTAATCTACGTAAGTTTAGCATCATACATATATGTTGGAGAATCGTTCCCATTAAACGTCCACTGGAGGCCTGTCAAAGGATAATCAGAATCATGACACTTTACGGATCTATAAGCACTCTTTAAATCTATTTTCCCGAGATAATCATTACGTTTAATTATCTTCAATGCATGTCGTAAATCCATGTAAGAACAACTAGTATCCGTAGTGTATGAATTAAGAGAAATGCCTGTCGGTAGGCTAGCATCATGAATGATACGCACATCGCCATTTGATTTTTCTATTGCACCTATTGAGCTGATTATAATCGGTTTAGTTTTAGTAACTACATAATTCCCAAGTTCAATTTCTAGTATAATTTGTTTTTCAACAGCACGATGAAAACGGAAAGCGGACGAGTAATTTTTTCTATCTACAAGCAGATGCGGACCATAAACAACACTAAGCTTAAAACCATCTTTTACACCGTTTAAAATAAAATCTCTGTCTTCCACAGAAGCAGGCAGCAATCGGTTCCACGCCTCAAAACGTAAACAATTTAAGTTTTTTGCTGCATGGTGTAATCCTAATTCTGAGGCGCATACGGGTTTTTTGCGACTTTATCAATATGAGTGGCACTGCTGTGTCCGTGACCTGAGATAGCAGAATGACTGCTTGACATACAAATAGCACAATGGTGCATCATTCGACAATCTTGGCGGTAACAAGAGTTATTATTAAAGCTCCTGCAGATTTCTCGCCCGTCGGGTAAAAGGGCCCTCCGACGATCGTTATTAGCAGATTGTTTTCCATGCGGTTTTGTAGCATCGTTCATGGCTCTCGTTGTTGGATTTTCACGTTTGGACACAAGTTGGAAATCTCTTAAATCCTGACGATATGTCCCCATGTTAAATTTTTCCTCCGCCTGCTTGTCTCTGTACTCTTTGTCATAGAGCAGGACAGAGTACCAAACATATTTTGAGGCGAGACGGAAGATGTCAGCTGTATAGTTAAGATGCGTATTAACATTAATCGCGGTATTACGTTTAAGCAATTCCTACAAAAATCTTGTCTAATGTTTTCTTTTTGCCTACCCGAAATTCCATATCCCCGGCAAGTGTTATCGTTTGGTACTGAGGGATAGGCTCTGGCCAAAGAAAATCAACAATCTGCATTGCTTTGCCTGATTTCTCTGTGCTACATGCAATAATGTCAGAAATTTCATGAATTTGCTCACCTTTTGTAGAATTTTGAACCAACGCGGCGGCAGACGGCTGAACTGTTGGCAGTAGTTGAAGGTTTTTAAGATTGTCCTTTTCCTCTTCAATTTTTCGTTTTAACTCCACTTTTCTTTTCTCGGTTTTCAAACGTTTAAGTTCGTTTTCTAAGGCATTAATTTCCTCATTGTCATTATCCTCAGTTAACTTTTCAAAGGAGTCCGCAAATTCCCCATCACTTTCACTGTCGCTATCTCCTTTGTTGTCGTGTATCACTTTCAGTTTCCTTGTGTTTTGTTGCTTTCGGCTTCAAACTGTCAATTATGTCTTTGAGTTTTTCACCAGCATTATCCCTTTTTTCTCGTGTACTAGCCATAATGGATTAGGAGCTTAAGAAAAAACGTGCTTGCATGCTTACGAAGCTGATCACAATGCCATGTGGTCACTATCTCTGCGAGGCTGCGCATGAGTGAGGGGTCGTCTCAAGGCTAGCTAACCCTGGGATATTAATACACGTGGCTAAAATTACATTTATCCTAAATAACACTTTAAGAAATATCTTATCCAAAAGGAACAATTGTCAAAATTCATAAAACCAAGACTTGGTTTTACCAGACATGTGTTTTCGCATCATTTTAGAAACATCGCAGTAATTCTCAAAACCTGAAAATGTCAATTATCAAAATATGATAACATCAAAATTTTCAACTCAGAGTACCATAAACACTAATCAAATATAAAATTGGGTTGCTCGATTTTCTAAATTCAGACTTTCAAATTGACCACTTACCTCTCTGAATATGACCGGTTTTTCCAATATGGCGTCTATCCGGAAGTTAGGTAGGCCTGAGTATCAAGATGGCGTTATTCCGCACCCAGTCCAGCCATGGACTATAAATAGATATTGAAATTACCTAATACGGCTGATAACCAAAAGTACAAGATCCGAAGAAAAAAAATGGCGAGGTAAATTACATGTGCAAAACATTTTAGTTACACTACAGTACATTTAAACTACGGCCCTTAAACTAACAAGTTGAATTTAAGTTGTAACTTCAAATCTACAGTTATTATTATATATTTGACACCTCCTATCGGCTTGCAAAACAAATGGACATATATTGCTAAATTACTGCTTTCGATCATAAACCCATCCTTTTATACAGTTGTATAATAAGTGAGCAGACTCACATATTTCCATGAGTCCATACTGCCTTTGAAAAAGAGGGTACACGGATTCAGAACTTAAAAACGGGGGTATTTTTTCCATAATGGAATAACAATTTAGCTTCAAAGGGAGGGTATTTTTCCTAAAAATATTCTGATTCCGAAATTGACAATAAAAAATCTTCAACCAAATTAAGGTAAAAATAAAATCTGGATTGAATCCAGATTATTACCCATCCCTTTATCATAATGTTAAGTATTGAATAAAATAATTTTATCAGTGCCTTAGTAAATTTAATTCCATATCCATAATAACTGAGAGGTTACCACACAGCAGCGCAGATTTCTCTGTCTATATCAATCACAAACAGGCTTTAATTGTAGGTAAGCATGCAAGAATGAAAAGACAAAAAGAATGCAACAAAAATTGAAGATCTCTAATTCAGTCGACCCCTAAATTATATGATATTTATGCAATTCCCTGCCTCAAACTGATGTTACCATTCAAGGATTTCGCTTATTATGGGTTTGTCTGGTGTCTATGGGTTCGGGAGCTACAATTTGTTTTTATGGGAAGGGGCTAGGATGAAAATGTTGTACTTCATGTTTTTAGTTGTAATCCCTGTCCTTCCTTTCTATTTTCACTCTATTTGGCCCTGCTTTTTTTTATTAGTTTATCTTGTCTTTTTTCAAATAAATTTTCCACCTGCCTTTTATTTTTTCAAAGTAGCTCATATATCCTGCTTTTTAAAAGAAGAATATCATCTTAAGCCCCTCCCCTAAAGATTAAATGGTAGCTCCTTTCATTACACATCAGTTAAATAGTTTATTATAGTCTCACCACATAAATACAAGTATAAACACAATATGACAAACTTTAGTTTTTATTTACGAAAGCATAAAAGTGAATTATTACCATACACATTCATGGATAAAAAAATTATACATGTAAATCTTCATAATTCAACTAATTAAAATACTATTTCGCCGCAATAAAATATGGCATGTTTTGACAACAGAACTACAAACATTTTCATCTTTGAAAAGAAATAAGTTTTTTTCAACTGATATACAGTTGAAAACATATAATGTATAAATGTTGAAAACATATTATTATGTTGATGAATTATTTCAATAAATAAAGACTGTCTAAAGATCTTCATATAATGGCCCATGCTGAAAAAACATGTTTTTACAATGGACATAACCTGATATTGTTATCTAGTGAATCTCAGGGTAACAGTCATGACATGTATCCCCAGTCTTGCACTGTATAACACCCACTCTATCTCAGTCATGTAGTATGAATACATACTAATACAGACACCCTTACATCAAAATCTGGTGTCTATGGGTAACAGTAGACATCATGACATGTATCCCCGAGTCCTGCACCATATAACACCCACTCCATCCCAGTCATGTAGTATGAATACACACTGATACTATAAACATACCTGACATTAATATCTGGTGTCTCTTGGTTACAGTAGACATCATGACATGTATCCCCCAATCCTGCACTGTATAACACCCACTCCATCCCAGTCATGTAGTATGAATACATACTGATACAATAGACATACCTGACTTTAATATCTGGTATCTCTTGGTTACAGTAGACATCATGACATGTATCCCCCAGTCCTGCACTGTATAACAACCACTCCATCCTAGTCATGTAGTATGAATACACTCTGATACAATAAACATACCTGACATTAAATATCTGGTGTCTCTTGGTTACAGTAGACATCATGACTTGTATCCCCTAGTCCTACACTGTATAACACCCACTCTATCCCAGTCATGTAGTATGAATACATACTGATACAATAAACATACCTGACATTAATATCTGATGTCTCTTGGTTACAGTAGACATCATGACATGTGTCCCTCAGTCCTACACTGTAAAACACCCACTCCATCCCAGTCATGTAGTATGAATACACACTGATACAATAGACAACTTTATTATCTGGTGTCTATGGGTTACAGTAGACATCATGACATCTATCCCCCAGTCCTACTCTGTATAACACCAACTCAATCCCAGTCATGTAGTATGTATATACACTGCATGATACAATAAACATACCTGACATTAATATCTGGTGTCTCATCGTTACAGTAGACCTCATGACATGTATCCCCAATCCTACACTGTATAACACCCACTTTATCCCAGTCATGTAGTATGAATACATACTGATACAATAAACATACCTGACATTAATATCTGGTGTCTCTTGGTTACAGTAGACATCATGACTTGTATCCCCCAGTCCTGCACTGTATAACACCCACTCCATCCCAGTCATGTAGTATGAATACACTCTGATACAATAAACATACCTGACATTAAATATCTGGTGTCTCTTGGTTACAGTAGACATCATGACTTGTATCCCTAGTCCTACACTGTATAATACCCACTCTATCCCAGTCATGTAGTATGAATACATACTGATACAATAAACATACCTGACATTAATATCTGATGTCTCTTGGTTACAGTAGACATCATGACTTGTATCCCCAGTCCTACACTGTATAACACCCACTCCATCCCAGTCATGTAGTATGAATACACACTGATACAATAGACATACCTGACTTTAATATCTGGTGTCTCTTGGTTACAGTAGACATCATGACTTGTATCCCCCAGTCCTACACTGTATAACACCCACTCCATACCAGTCATGTAGTATGAATACACACTGATACAATAAACATACCTGACTTTACTATCTGGTGTCTCTTGGTTACAGTAGACATCATGACTTGTATCCCCAGTCCTGCACTGTATAACACCCACTCTATCCCAGTCATGTAGTATGAATACATACTGATACAATAGACATACCTGACATTAATATCTGGTGTCTGTTGGTTACAGAAAACATCATGACTTGTATCCCCAATCCTGCACTGTATAACACCCACTCCATCCCAGTCATGTAGTCATGTAGTATGAATACACTGATACAATAAACATACCTGACATTAATATCTGGTGTCTCTTGGTTACAGTAGACATCATGACTTGTATCCCCCAGTCCTGCACTGTATAACACCCACTCTATCCCAGTCATGTAGTATGAATACATACTGATACAATAGACATACCTGACATTAATATCTGGTGTCTCTTGGTCACAGTAGACATCATGACTTGTATCCCCAGTCCTGCACTGTATAACACCCACTCCACCCCAGTCATGTAGTATGTATATACACTGCATGATACAATAAACATACCTGACATTAATATCTGGTGTCTCCTGGTTACAGTAGACATCATGACATGTATCCCCAATCCTACACTGTATAACACCCACTCCATCCCAGTCATGTAGTATGAATACACACTGATACAATAAACATACCTGACATTAATATCTGGTGTCTCTTGGTTACAGTAGACATTATGACTTGTATCCCCCAGTCCTGCACTGTATAACACCCACTCCACCCCAGGCATGTAGTATGAATACACACTGATACAATAAACATACCTGACATTAATATCTGGTGTCTCTTGGTTACAGTAGACATCATGACATGTATCCCCCAGTCCTACACTGTATAACACCCACTCCATCCCAGTCATGTAGTATGAATATACACTGATACAATAAACATACCTGACTTTAATATCTGGTGTCTCTTCGTTACAGTAGACATCATAGCTTGTATCCCCAGTTTTACACTGTATAACACCCACTCCATCCCAGTCATGTAGTATGAATACACACTGATACAATAAACATACCTGACTTTAATATCTGGTGTCTCTTGGTTACAGTAGACATGATGACTTGTATCCCCAGTCCTGCACTTTATAACACCCATTCTATCCCAGTCATGTAGTATGAATACATACTGCTACAATAGACATACCTGACATTAATATCTGGTGTCTCTTGGTTACAGTAGACATCATGACTTGTATCCCCAATCCTGCACTGTATAACACCCACTCCATCCCAGTCATGTAGTATGTATATACAGTGCATGATACAATAAACATACCTGACATTAATATCTGGTGTCTCTGGGTTACAGTAGACATCATGACATCTATCCCCAGTCCTACACTGTATAACACCCACTCCATCCTAGTCATGTAGTATGAATACATACTGATACAATAGACATACCTGACATTGATATCTGGTGTCTATGGGTTACAGTAGACATCATGACATCTATCCCCAGTCCTACACTGTATAACACCCACTCCATCCTAGTCATGTAGTATGAATAAACACTGATAAAATTGACATACCTGACATTAATATCTGGTGTCTCTTGGTTACAGTAGACATGATGACTTGTATCCCCAGTCCTGCACTGTATAACCCCACTCTATCCCAGTCATGTAGTATGAATACATACTGATACAATAGACATACCTGACATTTATATCTGGTGTCTCTTGGTTACAGTAGACATCATGACTTGTATCCCCAGTCCTCCACTGTATAACACCCACTCTATCCCAGTCATGTAGTATGAATACATACTGATACAATAGACATACCTGACATTAATATCTGGTGTCTTTTGGTTACAGTAGACATCATGACTTGTATCCCCAGTCCTGCACTGTATAACAACCACTCCATCCCAGTCATGTAGTATGAATACACACTGATACAATAAACATACCTGACATTAATATCTGGTGTCTCATGGTTACAGTTGACATCATGACATGTATCCCCAATCCTACACTGTATAACACCCACTCTATCCCAGTCATGTAGTATGAATACACTCTGATACAATAAACATACCTGACTTTAATATCTGTTGTCTCTTGGTTACAGTAGACATCATGACTTGTATCCCCAGTCCTACACTGTATAACACCCACTCAATCCCAGTCATGTAGTATGAATATACACTTATACAATAGACATTTACCTGACTTTAATATCTGGTGTCTCTTGGTTACAGTAGACATTATGACATGTATCCCCAGTCCTACACTGTATAACACCCACTCCATCCAAGTCATGTAGTATGAATACACTCTTATACAATAATCATACCTGACTTTAAAATCTGGTGTCTCTTGGTTACAGTAGACATCATGACTTGTATCCTCCAATCCTGCACTGTATAACACCCATTCATCCCAGTCATGTAGTATGAATACACACTGATACAACAAACATACCTGACATTAATATCTGGTGTCTCTTGGTTACAGTAGACATCACGACATGTATCTCCCAGTCCTGCACTGTATAACACCCACTATATCCTAGTCATGTAGTATGAATACACTCTTATACAATAAACATACCTGACATTAATATCTGGTGTCTCTTGGTTACAGTAGACATCATGACATGTATCCCCCAGTCCTGCACTGTATAACACCCTCTCCACCCCAGGCATGCATGTAGTATGAATACACACTGTCAAATGTGCTTATAATTTGTTATCTGTTTTAAATATCAAGTCGGTTATCAGCTCTACAGAGCTCATGTTTACCTTGTACATATCATGACCGACTACAAGTAAAATTTACTTACTTACTTACGCTGATACAAGAGACATATCTGACATTAATATCTGGTGTCTCTTGGTTACAGTAGACATTATGACATGTATCCCCAGTCCTGCACTGTATAACACCCACTTCATCCCAGTCATGTAGTATGAATACACACTGATACAACAAACATACCTGACATTAATATCTGGTGTCACTTGGTTACAGTAGACATCATGACATGTATCCCCCAGTCCTGCACTGTATAACACCCACTCCACCCCAGGCATGTAGTATGAATACACACTGATACAACAAACATACCTGACATTAATATCTGGTGTCTCTTGGTTACAGTAGACATCATGACATGTATCCCCCAGTCCTACACTGTATAACACCCACTCCACCCCAGGAAGTAGTATGAATACATACTGATACAATAAACATACCTGACATTAATAACTGGTGTCTCTTGGTTAGAGTAGACATCATGACTTGTATCCCCAGTCCTGCACTGTATAACACCCACTCCACCCTAGTCATGTAGTATGTATATACACTGCATGATACAATAAACATACCTGACATTAATATCTGGTGTCTCCTGGTTACAGTAGACATCATGACATGTATCCCCAGTCCTGCACTGCATAACACCCACTCTATCCCAGTCATGTAGTATGAATACACTCTGATACAATAACATACCTGACTTTAATATCTGGTGTCTCTTGGTTACAGTAGACATCATGACTTGTATCCCCAGTCCTACACTGTATAACACCCACTCAATCCCAGTCATGTAGTATGAATATACACTTATACAATAGACATTTACCTGACTTTAATATATGGTGTCTCTTGGTTACAGTAGACATTATGACATCTATCCCCAGTCCTACACTGTATAACACCCACTCCATCCCAGTCATGTAGTATGAATACATACTGATACAATAGACATACCTGATATTAATATCTGGTGTCTCTTGGTTACAGTAGACATCATGACATGTATCCCCAGTCCTACACTGTATAACACCCACTCCATCCTATTCATGTAGTATGAATATACACTGATACAATAAAGATACCTGACATTAATATCTGGTGTCTCTTGGTTACAGTAGACATCATGACTTGTATCCCCAGTCCTGCACTGTATAACACCCACTCTATCCCAGTCATGTAGTATGAATACATACTGATACAATAGACATACCTGACATTATTATCTGGTGTCTCATGGTTACAGTAGACATCATGACATGTATCCCCAATCCTACACTGTATAACACCCACTCTATCCCGGTCATGTAGTATGAATAATCTCTGATACAATAAACATACCTGACTTTAATATCTGGTGTCTCTTGGTCACAGTAGACATCATGACTTGTATCCCCAGTCCTACACTGTATAACACCCACTCAATCCCAGTCATGTAGTATGAATATACACTTATACAATAGACATTTACCTGACATTAATATCTGGTGTCTCTTGGTTACAGTAGACATTATGACATGTATCCCCAGTCCTACACTGTATAACACCCACTCCATCCCAGTCATGTAGTATGAATACATACTGATACAATAGACATACCTGATGTTAATATCTGGTGTCTCTTGGTTACAGTAGACATCATGACATGTATCCCCAGTCCTACACTGTATAACACCCACTCCATCCCATTCATGTAGTATGAATATACACTGATACAATAAACATACCTGACATTAATATCTGGTGTCTCTTGGTTACAGTAGACAACATGACATGTATATCCCAGTCCTGCACTGTATAACACCCACTCTATCCTAGTCATGTAGTATGAATACACACTGATACAACAAACATACCTGACATTAATATCTGGTGTCTCTTGGTTACAGTAGACATCATGACTTGTATCCCCAATCCTGCACTGTATAACACCCATTCATCCCAGTCATGTAGTATGAATATACACTGATACAATAAACATACCTGACATTAATATCTGGTGTCTCTTGGTTACAGTCGACATCATGACATATATATCCCAGTCCTGCACTGTATAACACCCACTCTATCCTAGTCATGTAGTATGAATACACACTGATACAACAAACATACCTGACATTAATATTTGGTGTCTCTTGGTTACAGTAGACATCATGACATATATCCCCAGTTCTACACTGTATAACACCCACTCCACCCCAGGAAGTAGTATGAATACATACTGATACAATAAACATACCTGACATTAATAACTGGTGTCTCTTGGTTAGAGTAGACATCATGACTTGTATCCCCAGTCCTGCACTGTATAACACCCACTCCACCCTAGTCATGTAGTATGTATATACACTGCTGATACAATAAACATACCTGACATTAATATCTGGTGTCTCCTGGTTACAGTAGACATCATGACATGTATCCCCAATCCTGCACTGCATAACACCCACTCTATCCCAGTCATGTAGTATGAATACACTCTGATACAATAACATACCTGACTTTAATATCTGGTGTCTCTTGGTTACAGTAGACATCATGACTTGTATCCCCAGTCCTACACTGTATAACACCCACTCAATCCCAGTCATGTAGTATGAATATACACTTATACAATAGACATTTACCTGACTTTAATATATGGTGTCTCTTGGTTACAGTAGACATTATGACATCTATCCCCAGTCCTACACTGTATAACACCCACTCCATCCCAGTCATGTAGTATGAATACATACTGATACAATAGACATACCTGATATTAATATCTGGTGTCTCTTGGTTACAGTAGACATCATGACATGTATCCCCAGTCCTACACTGTATAACACCCACTCCATCCTATTCATGTAGTATGAATATACACTGATACAATAAACATACCTGACATTAATATCTGGTGTCTCTTGGTTACAGTAGACATGATGACTTGTATCCCCAGTCCTGCACTGTATAACACCCACTCTATCCCAGTCATGTAGTATGAATACATACTGATACAATAGACATACCTGACATTAATATCTGGTGTCTCATGGTTACAGTAGACATCATGACATGTATCCCCAATCCTACACTGTATAACACCCACTCTATCCCAGTCATGTAGTATGAATACACTCTGATACAATAAACATACCTGACTTTAATATCTGGTGTCTCTTGGTTACAGTAGACATCATGACTTGTATTCCCCAGTCCTACACTGTATAACACCCACTCAATCCCAGTCATGTAGTATGAATATACACTTATACAATAGACATTTACCTGACATTAATATCTGGTTCTCTTGGTTACAGTAGACATTATGACATCTTTCCCCAGTCCTACACTGTATAACACCCACTCCATCCCAGTCATGTAGTATGAATACATACTGATACAATAGACATACCTGACTTTAATATCTGGTGTCTCTTGGTTACAGTAGACATCATGACATGTATCCCCCAGTCCTACACTGTATAACACCCACTCCATCCCAGTCATGTAGTATGAATATACACTGATACAATAAACATACCTGACATTAATATCTGGTGTCTCTTGGTTACAGTAGACATCATGACATGTATCCCCCAGTCCTGCACTGTATAACACCCACTCCATCCCAGTCATGTAGTATGAATACACACTGATACAATAAACATACCTGACATTAATATCTGGTGTCACTTGGTTACAGTAGACATTATGACTTGTATCCCCAATCCTGCACTGTATAACACCCATTCATCCCAGTCATGTAGTATGAATATACACTGATACAATAAACATACCTGACATTAATATCTGGTGTCTCTTGGTTACAGTCGACATCATGACATGTATCTCCCAGTCCTGCACTGTATAACACCCACTCCACCCCAGGCATGTAGTATGAATACACACTGATACAACAAACATACCTGACATTAATATCTGGTGTCTCTTGGTTACAGTAGACATCATGACATGTATCCCCCAGTCCTGCACTGTATAACACCCACTCCACCCCAGGCATGTAGTATGAATACACACTGTCAAATGTGCTTATAATTTGTTATCTGTTTTAAATATCAAGTCGGTTATGTGCTCTACAGAGGTCATGTTTACCTTGTACATATCATGACCGACTATAAGTAAAATTTACTTACTTACTTACACTGATACAAGAGACATATCTGACATGAATATCTGGTGTCTCTTGGTTACAGTAGACATTATGACATGTATCCCCAGTCCTGCACTGTATAACACCCACTCCATCCCAGTCATGTAGTATGAATACATACTGATACAATAGACATACCTGACATTAATATCTGGTGTCTCTTGGTTACAGTAGACATCATGACTTGTATCCCCAGTTCTACACTGTATAACACCCACTCATCCCCAGGCATGTAGTATGAATACATACTGATACAATAAACATACCTGACATTAATATCTGGTGTCTCTTGGTTACAGTAGACATCATGACATGTATCCCCCAGTCCTGCACTGTATAACACCCACTCCATCCCAGTCATGTAGTATGAATACATACTGATACAATAAACATACCTGACATTAATATCTGGTGTCTCTTGGTTACAGTAGACATCATGACATGTATCCCCCAGTCCTGCACTGTATAACACCCACTCCATCCCAGTCATGTAGTATGAATACATACTGATACAATAAACATACCTGACTTTAATATCTGGTGTCTCTTGGTTACAGTAGACATCATGACTTGTATCCCCCAGTCCTACACTGTATAACACCCACTCCATCCCAGTCATGTAGTATGAATACATACTGATACAATAAACATACCTGACATTAATATCTGGTGTCTCTTGGTTACAGTAGACATCATGACTTGTATCCCCCAGTCCTACACTGTATAACACCCACTCCATCCCAGTCATGTAGTATGAATACACACTGATACAATACACATACCTGACTTTAATATCTGGTGTCTCTTGGTTACAGTAGACATCATGACTTGTATCCCCCAGTCCTACACTGTATAACACCCACTCCATCCCAGTCATGTAGTATGAATATACACTGATACAATAAACATACCTGACTTTAATATCTGGTGTCTCTTGGTTACAGTAGACATCATGACATGTATCCCCCAGTCCTGCACTGTATAACACCCACTCTATCCCAGTCATGTAGTATGAATACACACTGATACAATAAACATACCTGACATTAATATCTGGTGTCTCTTGGTTACAGTAGACATCATGACTTGTATCCCCCAGTCCTGCACTGTATAACACCCACTCCATCCCAGTCATGTAGTATGTATATACATTGATAGAATAAACATACCTGACATTAATATCTGGTGTCTCATGGTTACAGTAGACATCATGACATGTATCCCCAATCCTACACTGTATAACACCCACTCTATCCCAGTCATGTAGTCATGTAGTATGAATACACACTGATACAATAAACATACCTGACTTTAATATCTGGTGTCTCTTGGTTACAGTAAACATCATGACTTGTATCCCCAGTCCTACACTGTATAACACCCACTCAATCCCAGTCATGTAGTATGAATATACACTTATACAATAGACATTTACATGACTTTAATATCTGGTGTCTCTGGGTTACAGTAGACATCATGACATCTATCCCCCAGTCCTACACTGTATAACACCCACTCCATCCCAGTCATGTAGTATGAATACATACTGATACAATAGACATACCTGACATTAATATCTGGTGTCTCTTGGTTACAGTAGACATCATGACATGTATCCCCAGTCCTACACTGTATAACACCCACTCCATCCCAGTCATGTAGTATGAATATACACTGATACAATAAACATACCTGACATTAATATCTGGTGTCTCTTGGTTACAGTAGACATCATGACATGTATCCCCCAGTCCTGCACTGTATAACACCCACTCTACCCCAGGCATGTAGTATGAATACACTCTGATACAATAAACATACCTGACTTTTAAAACTGGTCTCTTGGTAACAGTAGACATCATGACTTGTATCCCCCAGTCATACACTGTATAACACCCACTCCATCCCAGTCATGTAGTATGAATACACTCTGATACAATAAACATACCTGACTTTAATATCTGGTGTCTCTTGGTTACAGTAGACATCATGACATGTATCCCCCAGTCCTGCACTGTATAACACCCACTCCATCCCAGTCATGTAGTATGAATACATACTGATACAATAAACATACCTGACATTAATATCTGGTGTCTCTTGGTTACAGTAGACATCATGACTTGTATCCCCCAGTCCTACACTGTATAACACCCACTCCATCCCAGTCATGTAGTATGAATACACACTGATACAATAAACATACCTGACATTAATATCTGGTGTCTCTTGGTTACAGTAGACATCATGACATGTATCCCCCAGTCCTACACTGTATAACACCCACTCCATCCCAGTCATGTAGTATGAATACATACTGATACAATAAACATACCTGACTTTAATATCTGGTGTCTCTTGGTTACAGTAGACATCATGACATGTATCCCCCAGTCCTGCACTGTATAACACCCACTCAATCCCAGTCATGTAGTATGAATATACACTGATACAATAAACATACCTGACATTAATATCTGGTGTCTCTTGGTTACAGAAGACATCATCATTTGTATCCCCCAGTCCTGCACTGTATAAAACCCACTCCATCCCAGTCATGTAGTATGTATATACATTGATAGAATAAACATACCTGACATTAATATCTGGTGTCTCATGGTTACAGTAGACATCATGACATGTATCCCCAATCCTACACTGTATAACACCCACTCTATCCCAGTCATGTAGTATAGATACAGAGGTCATGTTTATCTTGTACACTGATACAATAAACATACCGGACATTAATATCTGGTGTCACTTGGTTACAGAAGGCATCATCATTTGTATCCCCCAGTCCTGCACTGTATCACCCACTCCATCCCAGTCATGTAGTATGAATACATACTGATACAATAAACATACCTGACATTAATATCTGGTGTCTCTTGGTTACAGTAGACATCATGACTTGTATCCCCAATCCTGCACTGTATAACACCCACTCCATCCCAGTCAGTCATGTAGTATGAATACAGATACAATAAACATACCTGACATTAATAGTATGAATACAGTTCTACACTGTATACACCCATAACAGTCATACCTGATACAATAAACATACCTGATTAATATCTGGTGTCTCTTGGTTACAGTAGACATCATGACATGTATCCCCAGTCCTGCACTGTATCACCCACTCCATCCCAGTCATGTAGTATGAATACATACTGATACAATAAACATACCTGACATTAATATCTGGTGTCTCTTGGTTACAGTAGACATCATGACATGTATCCCCCAGTCCTGCACTGTATAACACCCACTCTATCCCAGTCATGTAGTATGAATACACTCTGATACAATAAACATACCTGACTTTAATATCTGGTGTCTATGGGTTACAGTAGACATCATGACATGTATCCCCCCTTCCTGCACTGTATTACACCCACTCCATCCCAGTCATGTAGTATGAATACATACTGATACAATAAACATACCTGACATAAATATCTGGTGTCCCTTGATTACAGTAGACATCATGACTTGTATCCCCCAGTCCTGCACTGTATAACACCCACTTCATCCCAGTCATGTAGTATGAATACACACTGTCAAATGTGCTGATAATTTGTTATCTGTTTTAAATATCAAGTCGGTTATGAGCTCTACAGAGCTCATGTTTACCTTGTACATATCATGACCGACTACAAGTAAAATTTACTTACTTACTTACACTGATACAAGAGACATATCTGACATTAATATCTAGTGTATCTTTGTTGCAGTAGACATCATAACATGTATCGCCAAGTCCTATACTGTATAACACCCTTATATTGATACAGTATATGGTATTTTTGTATGAAAGTAGAATACTTTCTATTGTATGGAAAAAAAATACCTTTTCTGTATTTTTCACATTCCTTTTCAAGGTATTAAACAACTTGGAAACATTTGCTTTTATTCTTTTTCATTGAACATGATCAAAAGAAGAAACAATTCTATGGTTTATAAATTCATATTTATTTTTATAAGCAAATTATTTTAAAGAGTTCAAAAAGAAGAATGTATTAACAATATCTTATATGAAGAATTAAATACACATTTTATTGATTTTCAATTGTGGGAAGGTGATAATTAATGTCTCTTTAAACCCATTATTACATTACCTAAATATAAAAATGCAATTACTCAAGTTTTACAAATTTGTTTTGTGTAGCAACTTCATTATTCAATTAGACATCCAATAACATATGAAATAAAATATTTACTCTCTCTCAATCAAATTTCCAACTACTTTCCTAGTACCCTTCTTAAGCAAAAGTAATTTTAACCTGTTCAATTACAGATATTTATTAGCACTTAGTAAAACAACATTGGTAATAATGGTAAAATTTCTTAATTCCTTTTAATAGATTGAAATAAGCAATAGATTTTGTTCAGTAAATTGAACATGAAAAGGAAAAAAATAATTCTTAAGGACAAAAGTTTCAAATTAATATTTACAAATACATGTACTTAAAAAATAAATTTGAATAGCAGTACATCAAATCAAATAAAAGTACAAGTGTTATAAAAGCAGATAGATTTCAATAAAACTATGTAAATAATATAAAACAAATCTAAATAAAATAAACAAATAAGGCAGTATATCACATAATTTCACAAATACATGGAATAAAGAAGATGAACTATGAGCTACAATCACTTTTGTTACCAAGGTTTTTCAAAAATCAGCCAACAAAACTAGGGTACTGACAGGTCTGTTTTATACAAAATATCAGACCTATGGCTATCTGTCTTACTATTTATTCAAATTTCAATAGCAGATATCTTATATAATATATAACCTTTTTATAGAAGATATCTCATTTCAAATATATAAGATATCTTAAATAATTGAAAAGATATCTAATATATTAAATGAGATATCTTAAAAACTATTTAAGAAACCTAGTTTATTATACAAGTCATGTCATATAGTTTATAAGATATCTTATATACTTTATAAAATATCTTCTAAAGTATATGATATAACGCATAAATATATTTCATATAAGATATCTCGTATACCTAATAAGATATCCTAATATATTGTTTATAAGATGTCTTATATAGTTTATAATATTATATAGATTCTACGATATCTCATATAGTTAATAAGAAATCTCGTATAATTTATACGACATCTTATAAAGAAAATTATATCAGATATCTTAAAACCACATAAGATATAACATGAAATATATAAGATATCTCATAGATTATATAAGATATTTCATTAATTAAATAAGATATCTCATAATATATATTATATTATCTTATAAACTATATAAGATATCTTATAAAGTTTATGAGATTTTATAAAGTTACAATAAATAATAAAACAGCTTGCCATAGATCTGAGCCAGATGTTGAGAAAAATAAATTACAAATTCCCATTTTTAAATCAATTTGTATAAAACATAAATAAAGTCCAGGAAATAAGAATTATGCATCTCTGAAAACCTATGTAATAATATGGCGTACATATAATTTAAAGCATGAAATTAAATATAAGATTGCTGCAATAGGTTATTTTCCCCTGAAAATGAAACGAAACGTTGTTCAAAGAAAAGGCCAGATGTAAAACCACTGCCGGTATTGCAATAATATGGAGTGGGGTATAACAAAAAAAGAAAAAAATTGATTGGACGCTATCCGAATTACAATTGTACAATATTCAAACAAAGCAAGCAAACTAACTAAGGTCTTGCTCTACATACTTTAGGAAATAAGCTGTAAGTGAAAAAAAAATTCCTTGTACAATGAGTGGCTTAATTTCTTACTTTTCAAAATTTAAAAATGCTCACTCAGAATCACTCAACATGATCAAGCTTTGAACTAACCTTGTTTAGAAGCTAAGATAAATGATTTGAAAAACTTTCCTTGTATATTTGGTAGTCAAATTTAAATTTGAAATTATTTGAAATAATTAATTGAATGATGGATGAAGGACAGTGTAGAGCAGTTGCTAGAACTGCTATCACCTTTTGTGACACCGGTAAAAACTATATGGCCCAAGAACACAGTTATTTCATAGTGCATTTCTTTTAGACAATACATTCAAATTAAAAAAATCGCACCTGCTCTTTCTCAAAAAGATTTTTACGGTGTAGTGTACTACTAGTGGGACAAATAATATGAAAATTATAGAAACTTCTACCAGCTCTAACTCAAAATATTGACAATTGTGTGTTAAGGGGGTGTAAAATTCAGTTTGACAGCTTCAGACAAAATAGAATTTGACCTTTTAACTGGACCAAATCACTACTTAACATAAAGATGCAGCACCCAATTTTTTTTACATGTAATTCTATCCCCCTACTTAATATTTCTTGCATTAAAAATCAAGAAATAAATTGGGAAAGTGTATCAAATAAAAAATGCAAGTTATACACTGTACACACTAGGGACTATATTTGTAGACAACGAAAACCAAAGGACGATAACTGTGTCCTTGGACCGTATGGCTAAAAA
The DNA here is from genome assembly GCA_017311375.1 of Mytilus coruscus. NCBI lineage: Eukaryota > Metazoa > Mollusca > Bivalvia > Mytilida > Mytilidae > Mytilus > Mytilus coruscus. Next base: position 80,901 of record JAASAO010003572.1, read on the forward strand.
TCAATGTAGCTGTAACAACAAATTATAAGATCAACATCCCATAAACACAAGGTTCATATGCTTGCAGATGAAATGAAGTCTTATAGTTCATACACTTCATCAGAAACTGAAAAGATCAACAAAATGGTTATTTTTGAAATCTCAAGAAGAGATTTTATATGAATTTATAGGCTTGAATATAATTACCACAAACAGTAAACTGTTAAAAATCCTTGTTGACGAGAAACATGCGTTCATGTCAACCAAAAATTAAAACTAATCTTACTGTACCTTACACAGATAAATTATGACGTAGGTGAGTACATCTCATGAATGTAATTTTTAATCATCTAGTTAATTGCGATGAGAACATGTTGTGAAAGCAAACATATTCTATATAATATAAATGTAATTTCATGGTAAGTATATTTAACCAAATTCATATAAAACATATTCTATATAATATAAATGTAATTTCATGGAAAGTATATTTAACCAAATTCATATAAAATCATCAATTCAGGAAATACCACTTTGACATTGGAATAAGTTCTAGTTCTTGCCATGCTGATATACTAACAACTGCAATGTGTATGCAGCTGACATACGAAGTCATTGATTGTATTGTCTGAAGCAATTTTGTCTCCCACACAATGACTCTTCCTGTGGAAGACTTTTTTACAGGTCTTGCACTGAACCTGTAATTAGATATAAAATTATATTTAAGAGGTTGAATTTTTCATACAGATGTTCCATCATCATTGAACTAGTACACATTTTTTTTGTTTAGGGGCCAGCTGAAGCACGCCTTCAAGTGCTGGATTGTCTCTCTGTGGTGACCCATTGGTGTCCTTAGGCTGTGTTTTGTTCTTTAGTCTGATTTTTGTCTCTTTGACACATTCGCTATTTCCATTCTACATTTAATGTTGTAGATATATAATATTTTTGACTTCAATATCTTTTATATTTGGTTATCAAGATATCTATCATAATAGAGATATAGAATACACAAGCTAATTATATTTTTATAATTATTTCTACAAGCTTGGAAAGAAGACAATTAAAAGCAATACCTCACCTGTAGTGCAAAGAAGAAATCCTGATATTTCAAATAATGTCTTCTACAAAATGTAAGAGGACTTTAAATTTTAGAAGCACCCTGAAACTCGTAACTATTTCCTGATTTTTTCATTGTTAAAAATGCATAGGATAACAGTAAGATAATAATAATATCATGCTGGAAAAAATACACTGTATAAATAAAAAAAAGAAGATGTGGTATGATTGCCAATGAGACAACTCTCCACAAGAGACCAAAATGACACAGAAATTAACAACTATAGGTAACTGTACGGTCTTCAACAATGTATAAGAATGGCAATATTGCTCCACTGTCTTTGTATAGTAGAGGATGTAGGATGACATGTTTAAATGAAGACAATTTCAACAAATTATTACCAATGGTTCCTTTCCTTCGTTTGTTTTGAACCCACAACAGGGACAGCACCCAACCATGTAACCTAAAAAGACAACAAGCACAGATGAAGTATGTTAAGTATCAAAAGAAATGATAACATTTGTAAGACCAATTCACCCATATCTTAGAGATCATTAAATGAGACTGTGATAGAAATCATGAAACCGTGACAACCTTTTGATCTAAAAGACTTGAGGGTTTTAGGTTGATATACTGCAAACTTTTTTCAAAGAGTGTCTTGATATAAACATCAGTTATACATAAAAATAATCTCCTAAGGATTTTTTTCAAAATGACCAACATGCAATAAAGATATGAGTTAAGTTGTATGAGTTAAATGACAAGTCAATTGAGCCTAATCATTTTGAAAGGTTGATGCTAATGTAACTTTATGCAAAATATCTTATGTCTATCATGTATGATTCTTTCATGTAATGTTTAGTCTTGTTACAATGAGTTCATCTGAAACTTAAGTTGGATCATCAGTCAGATAGTATAAGGTACAAACCAACAAACCCAACAAACCGTCCAGATAGAAATCAGAAATAAGATATGAGAAGAAAGCTTTTACATTAAGGAAAAGAAAAAGAAAATAAGATGTTGGAAATACTTGGCATACATGCATCAATCTGGCAGTCCCGTCTTATTAGTGCTCTCATATGTACCATTTTTGCCAAACTTTAATAAAACTTATACTTTAAATTGATATCAGCAACAGGTCGAAAAATTTATATCATAGTTGGCGATCAACATTTTAATAAGAATTATGCCCCTTGGAAAATTAAAATTTACTGAAAATGGCATAGTTAGCAATATCATGGGTTCAATTCTTGACAGATTTTTATTAAACTTACACTATACGTTAATATCAGCACTATCTCAGACAAGTTATATTTAGGTTGCGAATCTAATTTTTTTTAAAGAGTTATGCCACTTGGGAATATTAAATTTATGGGAAATAGCATTGTTAACGCTCTGATAGTTACAATTCCTTCCAGATTTTTATAAAACTTATACTTTAGGTTAATATCAGCGATATCTAAAACTAATTCTATAATGGTCGACATTTTAAGGACATTTATGCCCCTTGGATATATACAATATGTGCAACTTGAGGGAAATATAGATTTTTTGTTGATTTTTTTAAGTTAAAGTTTACACATGAATTGCTAGTACTATATATCCAAATTTCTCCTTCCACAACTAAAAATTTATTTCACAATGAGTTCATAGCAGTCAACAATATACTAAACTTTTGAAGAGACTGAGTGGATAGGAACTCATCATTATCACGAAATCCAACCTGTTATGGTTCCTAACAACATATTACATTTTTCAGATGCATTTATGTGAAAACGGATAGGCAGTTTCAGACACATGTAAAGCAGTGTATTCAAATGTATTTTTTTTAAAATGAACAGAGTAAACATACCCCTTAATTGAGACAAATAAGCAAAAAAGGAATATTGATGTATTTACCTTCAAACATCAAAAGTGTGCTTGCCACTGCTCTTCGTTTTGAATCAGCCTGAGCCTGGCTTATACCCATTAGAGTTGAACCATTGATGTACTTCTCTGCAAACTGAAATCAATTGCAAATATTAAAAAAACTGGTAAAAGGATAACAATACTTAAAATTGATATTTGACCAGTGAAGTCCATTATGTTTGCATGCATTACCTTTAAATTTGCCTGCAGGTTTTTCTCTGTCTTTATATTTGAATAATTATTTTTGATGTATGTTTCGTAACAATTGGTAATTCTGAATTGTTAGTCAACAATTGCAAAGGGCATCCAAATTATCAATTTTATTTCTGTAAAAAATTTATACATTCCTGATTGCAAATGCTTCTTTTGAAAGTTTAAGCATTGTTAATTTAATATGATATTATAAGAATTGAATACATCTTTTAGAAATTTTTGGTGTTGTAAAAATGTGGATTATGCACAAATTTCGGAATGAAGTATTTCTGAGCTACAAATAAAATGTATGTGCTTTTAACCTCCCAAAAAAATTCAAAAAAAGTAATTGATAATCAAATAATTCATATTGGTATAACTTTCTTGACCTGAGTCATGATGGTAAGTTTTGCAGTCATTCTGCTATTTGCTGTGTTTGAGTGTTTGTCAGTTGTTTATGGACTTTCCTCTTTTTTAAATCTTTGTTGTTTTTTTTTGTTATCCTCATTAAAACAGAATCATCATAGTTTGCTGTATGATGTATGTTTTTTTTGTGGTTTTATGGATTGTTGCCTGATTTACATTCATTCCACATCTAAGTATTAGGCCAAGTATATTGTCTATTGAACATTACTTATCATACCATTAGACAATAGATTCCACAACTGGACCCATCTTGTTGCTTAGCATGTTCTGGAATATGGAGGGACCAGTTTATAATCATGTCATCTTCTGGGTGAAGCATCATAAGCTGTCCTATATATTTTCTGTAAAGAAATTGTACAGAAACATTGCAATTAAATAACAAATTTTGGTGAGTTTAAGTTATACACAATGTGACTTGGATGGAAAGTTGCGTCATTGGCACTTATAAATCATCTTCTTATTTTTATTTTTTGTAAGTAAATGTATCAACTTCAAAGCTTAGGTGTACACACACACAAAAGAAGCCATACATATGAAACACAGTGTCAATGAAGGACAACATTATTAATAATCCAGTCTATTTTTATTTCAGGAAAAGGTGGAAAACATATGCTGTAAAATCAGAAACTATGTGGGCATTCTTTATGGCAATTTTGTTATGTTATACTAAAATGGGATTTTCATTTTTGAGATATTCAGAAAAATCCTGTTTGATTCATATAAAAAATTTCAAAATGCAAGTTTTAATTATTGCGATCACATTTTTTTCAATAATGAAAACATCAGAATAATTTCTGAATTTACAGTATACAATGTAAATTCCTTTGCAGTGGTCTTTATTCCTTATAATATCAATTTCATAAAGTTCAATAATGACAAATGAACCAAGTTATGTACAACAACGGAATTATTACAATACCTTAGCAATGTTCACTTACTTCCAATTTAAAAGAACTGTGTTTCTCTGATATCTACTTTCCCCCATTGGGTTCAAGAAAACTACTCTAGCCTTTGGAGGTTCAATAATCTAAAATCATATATACTTGTTAATTAACTAAAAACAAGAATGTGTCCATAGTACATGGATTCCCCTCTCACACTCATTTCTATGTTCAGTGGACTGTGAAATTGGGGTCAAAACTGAAATTCAGAATAAAAATTTATAATGATCATATCATAGGGAACATGTGTATTCAGTTTCAAGTTAATTTGACTTCAACCTCATCAAAAACTAATTTGACCAAAAACTTTAAACTGTAACGGGACAGATGGACAAATTGACGAATGGACGGACTGACGGACAGACTAATGAACACATAGACCAGAAAACATACCCACCTAAAATGGGGCATAAAAAAGTCTCTAAAGCAACATAAAATCCAATTAATACATGAGTTACTGTGTAATCAGAGTAAAACTGCATTCGTTTTTTTTTTAATAAAATTGTCCACAGCATCCACTTTTCGTTTGAACCAATTGAAAAGACATGGAATTTCACATCCAGAGCAATAACACACTTTAATGAAAAACCTTAAACTGATCTGTTGAAATAGTAGTATCTGCAGAATTTTTTGAAAGTTGAAACCTTGACACTGTAAATTCTAAAAATTTGAACAAGCAAATTTTTCAACAGAATTAACATTTAGTGGATTTCACTTTAGTAAGCACATTCATAGAATAATTTGTAGTAACCCAGAACCTAATGTAGATAAGACCTTCCTTGTTTGTTTTCTATGAGTAAAATTAATGTAAACAACAAAATTTACCATATTTTCTTCTGATTAAAAGTAACACAGCTTATATTAAGATGCTTGATTAAATAAAACATTCTTTGAAGGTAGAGTTGATTCATTTCAATTCATCAAATCATCACTTTGTCCAGTAAAATTATCTATTTGTCCAATACCCACCAGGGAACTGTTTTGAGAAATGAAATACTTTTTTTACCAAAACACTTACCAATAAGTCCCAATGGCCTGATTTCTGGTGGTAGGCTCCTATTATAAAATCATATGGCTTTATCTTATTCTGAAATTGAAAAAATTAATAAATCATATGATATAAAAACTGAGGGTAAGAAAACAATAATGATAGAGGTATTGCAATACTGTCACATGGATAATCAAATCTTAAAAAGACTCATATTTAAAACTACAAATATGTGTATATTGTGCTTAGAGAAACATCCCAGCTTTACATTAATCAACCTATAAGATAGGAGCTGCATATCCACTTTAAATATTATGTAAAAATCCAAGAAAGTTCCATTCAGCTGTTTATATAAGAGTCGTTGCTGATAAAAAAAAATGTGTTAGACAAACAGATGGACAAACATAACCATCAAAATATACCTGAGGATTTTCTTTCAAAGCAGGGGTTTAAATATTCTATATGTGTCTCTGCGTCCTGCTGTTACAGATTTTAACAGTAAAAGTGAAAATTGCAATCTTTAGTAATTTTTTATCCAAAAATTCAAGGTTATTTATTTAACTGAAATTTCCAAATCCAAGGTCTTTTCCATGTCCTAGATATTTCTTTGAAATTAAAGGCAGTTTCAATGGTGTTGAAACCCTGAATACACTCACCTTTTCATTCCGTCCAGTTACATATCTTCCGTTTAAGATATTGGTTACAGTACTGACAACCTCATGGCGAACTTTAACTCTGCCCTTGTCCATTTCCATTTGGGCAATATATCCTAGGTAGGCATCCACAATCTACAATTGTTTTGAAAATCACATATTAAAGGCAGTGTTTTGTACTTATTTTATCAATCTGTGTTATACCTCTCAAAGAAGACACTTCAGAATGAACTTCTTTTTCAAGCATCCCTTTTTTAATTGTTAAACAATGCCAAATTTTATACGAATTTCCTAATATAGAAATGTTACCTATGTACAAAGAAATAAAAAAATAACTTAATTTTCTCTATAGATTGGTTGTTTTGTTTGGGTTGCTTAACATCCAGTCAACAACTGAGCTCATAAACAGGAGTTGGTGTTTGGTGAAAAACTATTCTAATGTCTCTTCTGCTTAGAGAAGTCTTAAGATTACACCTGTGGGTGTTTAATTTTCATCAACTTGTGGAATCCCCTCGTTGTTCAGTACTGTAAATTCAGAAATTATTGTGATGTTTTTATTAATGTGAAAATGCGACAGAGTTGTAAATGCAATAATTTAAACTCGCATTTTGAAATATTTTATATGTATTAAACAGGATTTATCTCAAAATCGTAAAAATTTAAATCGTATTTTAGTCTAAAATGACAAAATCATGATAATAAATGCACACAATAATTTCTGAATTTACAGTACTCATAATATTAGATAATCACCGAACCCAATAATTTTCAAATATTATATACTGACAGACACCAATGACAAAGTAGTGTCAATTAAGTAATATATAACAATGAAACCATTGTTCAGAGCTTAAAGACCTAGAATTGTTACAAGTAAACCATATACCTTGTCTGTTAGCCACTCATGTACTTTAAGGGAACTAATATCACCATAGGTGATATCAGTCTTGTACACTTTGGCCAGGAAATAGTTGCTAGCCAAGTCTGTATTCCAGATGTGATCAACCTTATTTTTTGCTGAAATAATAATTACCTAATATTATGTGAACACATATTGAGATATATTGTTTATAAAATTAACTATTTGTAAATCCATTTAGACCTCAAGACTGTCATTATCTTAAACCCTGATCATACTGCTAAAATGAGAATGATTTCTCTGAAAATTTCACCACATATAGATTTATCATGATGATGATTATATATTTCAATTTATACTTAAACCGCTATAAAATATGCTACATCTGCATACAAAAAATTGGTAATTATAATAAATTGTATCGGTATCAGCTTGTTTGAAAATAAACAGTTCAATATCTGTAGTATATATTTTTTCAAGATACAATTGTGATGTGCAGATGAAAGCCCATTTGAAGACCATTAATGCCAATTGATGCAAACAACAAAACTGGTATTATTCATTGAATCTTAAAATATGATATACTAATTTGAACAGTCAATCTCATTTACAACAAAAGAGCAAACCTTTCTGATTATCAATGTCTACATGTGTGAAATCTGTTGCAAAGCCATCTGCCCATGTAACTCTACAAGTCTTTGGGAATGAAGCACCTGAAAGGTATCATACAATGTTTTTAATTGTTTCAGTCAAAGCAATAAAACCAGAACTACAAATGTATATATAATTCATGAATTGATCTTCATTCTCCTTGTTTAAAATACATGATTATAAACTTTTAACCTACTAAACAACAGGATAATTAGTTCTGTACAGATTACTGTAAATATTGAATATAAAACATTATCAGGATTCATATGTAGTTTTGTATGTAATTATTCATTGTTTTCTAATTACACCTTATATAAGAATGCTGGATTTGGATTGGTTGTAAGCCTGTGTCCTTTTGCATATTCTAACATTTTTTTCTAATTTGAAACGAATTAGCATTTTTTCCACAACTGCTGGTCAATTTGACTCAAATTCCCCTCCATGTCGTTGTAAATGCCATTTTGGATATTCCTTTTACCCTCACTGCTTTTGAACAGATATATCCTGTTATTGAGGGGCATTTGCAAAAAATACCAGTGTTTGGACCAAATTTCCCTTGTCTAAAGGATTGGGAATTTTTCAGTCTTTTGACTGGTATTTTTCACAAATGCCCATCCATTACAGCAGAGACATATAATACAATTATATGTCTCTGATTATAGGATATATCTGTCCAAAATCACTTTATATACTGTTAGAGGTGTTTATTACTTTTGCTCAGGTAAATTATTCAATGTTCAGATTTGTTTTTTCCTACAAATATTAAAATAAACTGCCTTTGATCTGCTTTCAGAAATACTTATCAACTTGATAGTCTACATATTTGTTCCTCTTTTTATATATACCTAATAGTGATTGTTAATTGATTGTAATTAGGACATGGTGATTGTTAATTGGTTGTAATTATTACATGGTTGTATATGTGTCAACTCCCTGATTTCAAAGGAACTACAGTACCTGGACAAAAGTATTCGTCACCTGCATTTTTTTGCCATATATTTCATATAAAAACACATTTTTTCAAAAAAATATTTTGAGGCCATTTATGGTTGAATTTTTATCAACAAGTCCTTAAAAGAAGTAGAATTGTCTGAAGTATGTTTGTTCATTTGGTTATAGTTTTGTCTTCAGGTGTTTTTGTTTTCTCTTGATGTGAACACATACAATAAATTTTTATGATTTAGTTCGGTTGAATATATAGCGAATTTCTGAACAGACTAATATTTGTGTTTATCTTGTGAAAAAATGAAAATGATCCACCAAAAAAATATAACCAAATAAACAAATAAACTTGTGGCAATTCTGCTTCTATAGGTATCAACTTGCTTAAAATCAAACTAAAAATGACCCCAAAATATTTTTTGAAAAAATGTGGTTTATATACAATTAATAGCAAAAAAACTCATGTGACGAATACTTATGGCCACACTCTGTATATTAAAAAAAATATCTACTTTTTAAATTGGAAATTAATTAATATTCAATATACATATTATAATACTTTTCTGTGAATTCTTTATGTCAACAATCCTGTCTTTCATAGTTTTATCCAATTCATCTGGTAAAACTCTTGGATCTTTTTCCAATGGCAAAGTGATCTTTCCCTCTTCAACTGCAAATAAGTGTTTGATTTCTTAATAATATAACCTATTTATCTTCAAAGAATTAATAGAGTAAGCATTATGCATGTATATGATGACAACAAACTTGACCTAAAAAAACACTTAATTTGCTGAACTTAAAATCAAATGTGGTATATGACACACCTTCTTTAATATAGTGATTAACAATACATGTAATACTATACAGTTTCATATAAATGTTAAGGTAAGGAAGTTATGAAGCAGACATGTACTGTGTACTTTGAGACTGACACAGGAAAAAAGCAATCACTATAAGGCATTTGCCACTTACTGGTGGAGCACTACTTACCAACAGATATTACTTTTAATTGTTATATTGTATCAAATGCCACTTTTTCGTGATTTGATGTAACCAATGTCAATTCTTTTTTTTATGTTCTTTTGTGCAATTGAGTTTGTTTTTTTTTGGTAAAATTAACTATAAGCTTTTGTTTGTATATTTTGGTCACATATAGAATACATTTATTCCAACATTTTAAGATAATTTCTCAAGTGTTGAAACCAATCTGGTAGTCAGAAGGTGTGTTTTAATTTTTCGAAAAACTAAGGATTTTCTCATCCCAGGAAAAGATTACCTTAGACGTATTTGGCACAACTTTTTGGAATTTTGGGTCTTCAATGCTCTTCAACTTTGTACTTGTTTGGCTTTATAACTATTTTGAACTGAGCGTCACTGATGAGTCCTATGTAGACGAAACGCGCGTCTGGCATATAAAATTATAATCCTGGTACCTTTGATAACTATTAACACAGTGATATTGTATCAAAAAAGCTTCTGTTGATGTATTTGAATGGAACTAGCTTAATATACCAACCTATCTTTCCTAGTATTAGGTTTGTCAGTCTGACTTGAGAATTTTCTTCTAATCTCTCTGGGGCAAGATGACAAAGAAGCTTCATGGTTTGGACCTTCTCCTCTTCCGAACTACAGAAAAGTTCAAGAACGGCTGGACCCAGTCTTGAAATCTTATCCATGGTAAACTGGCTTGTATTTATTGCCTGGTTTATCAATTCTTGAAAGGTTTCATTATTCAATGAGTTCATATAGTCTGCGAAATAAATCATTTGAACATTTAATTATGATATAATCTAATGACTCCCAATATTGGAATACTCAAAAAACATAAAATATGAATATGAGTCACTTTGATACTGATGCCCCCCTCCACCATGCTGTCACATTTTGTAGGAAACCTCAAACTTTTTATTCTTTTAATTCATATCATGTAGCAAATATGTACCAAGTTTCATGAATCTGTTACTAAAATTATCACCGAAATGTAAACATGAGGCATGGCAAAAGAAAGGATTTTAGCATGAAATGTCCATCAATAGACTGGTTAACAGATTTAATTTATAAATAAGGAGCACTTATTAGTCTGACATACTTTTTGCTTAAATTTCAAAACTGTAAACAACCACATGGACAAAGAACAAACTTCAGAAAAAAATGAATAATGCTTAACATTACACATGACCTATTAAATGTACCTTGAACAATTTCTAAGAGGTCAGTGACTCTAAAAGCAACGTTTGATGTCATCTTCATTTCTGAAATTGAATCAGAACCTGAAAAATAAATAATTGAGATTTGTTTTGGATATGAGGTATCAGTTTCATACATCCCTAAAATATTATTGACAAATATCCCTTATTTCTCACAATGTTTTCTGACCAATAACCCAAATTTGAACCACCTGCCCACCCATGCACCAAAAAAAAAAAACAAACAAAAAATCAAAATCATGTCTCATGAAAGAGGTCAACATCCTGTTTCTTATCCTATCCTATCCAAAGATCATCATTTTTAAAAGGTTTCACTCGAGTAGTGTTTATTTGTACAGTAGATACTTTCATTTCATCAGCAAATTCAATGTGAATGAAATTTCAGAGAGAAGCACTTTTATTTAGATCAATACCAAGATAAATTGTGGCAAAACTATAAAAAATATGTTCATACATGGTAACACAACAAAGACTTACACCTATTACATATTAATAATTTTACCTCATTAGTCTTTCATAATGGTTCTTTTTGAATAACATAGAAGGAAATAATATTTCATTTTTCCAAAGATTTATAGGGGTTAAAGTTATTACCTTGTGTTTCTATTCGTGTCTTTTTAGCACTAACTGTCTTGGTAGATGTCACCTGTTTTCTTTTAAGCACTTGTCTACCTATAGATTTCAATGAAAATAATTTTAAGTCTAAATGAACACATACCACATGCTTCATCATTAAGGAATGTTTACTAATGAAAAATTATAGGAATACAATAATGAGGGTGGTAAAGGGTTATTTTCATGCAATGTGTTTTGCTATTTTTATTTCATGTGCAGCCGTGCAGAATATTTTGAGACAATGTATGGTTATTTTGTATATATATTGTCAGGTTCCTGTTGGTCAGTCTCTTGTTATTGATTTTGTGCTCTGTAAAATGATTTGATATTGTAATTTGATCTTGAACTGAATTAACTGCAGTTTAAATGTATCTATATAATCTGCATCCTCTTTTAAGTTGTACCTGTTCCCACTTTAGTTTCACAGTCATTTTTCACACCATTGTAGTTTGGATCTGAAAAATAAATAATAATGTTTGTATTATTTAACATATTTAGTACATCTAGTCAGGCTCTAACTGCACGCCAAATTTAATTCTGGTCTTATTAAGCATTCCAATTTTTTAGCACATCAATGTCAGATTGAGACAATCGTCTTATATTCAAAATACATCTGATCACCCTGAAGTTTGCAGGATTTCCATGCATGGTTGAAAAGTTTTATCTATTGACAATTTACAGGATGAACAAAATTTGTAAAAATTTTGTCATGACTACTATAAATGCAGGGGTATAAAAAACCGTGACAATTCTTTGAAAGCAAAACAGATTTATAAAACAATACATCAGTTGAAACTTAAAAAAGGGTTTGTAATAGCATAGAAATAGGAAAACTATATTTCCAACACCAAGTCAGTTTAGACAAATGTGTGAATCAATGATGTATATAAACATATTTATAAATAACTACTCTAAACATATATAAATATACATTGATAAATGCAGATGAAGAACTAATAGATATGAATATATATTGATAAAAGCGAATACAGAATGATGTTACTAAATGTACAGATGGAAACACTACAAAGCATACAAAAAGATCTATACTCACAACCATAAAGATATCTGAAAAATTACAGTTCAACATAAAATAAGACCAAGAATATTTATAGAAATGCATCACTTTGAATAAAGTTTATGCATGTAGAAAAATGTTATAATGCATGTCTCTCATTATCTTAGCACCTCAGGCTCTTAGGTCCTAATGTTATTTTTTTACTATTATATCTTGGCACCATAGCCTTTTGAAAGTCCCATTTTCTTATTATACTTTTATTCACTTCTAAGTATTCATTAAAATATTGCCATATCTCTTTTTATAATTATAAAATTAAAATTTTGATGGCTTTGCAACAGGTTTGAGTGTATCTTTACAGCCCAGTTTTGATTAATGTAACTTTTTTTTTCCAAATTAAAATTTTTAAAGGTCTTTAAAAAAAATCTGGAGGAATTAAACACCGTATGTACAATACCTGCACCTTGGCAGAATTATCCAGTATTTGATTTTTTTTTTTTCGCAATTACATATACTGTGAATTCATTTATTTTCGTGGGTACCAATATTCGTGGATTGAGGAAAACTTGCATATTCACGGATATTTGATTTTTGTGGTTTTTCAAAAGTCTGCATTTAATCAAACCGCAGATTTACAATTCGCTGAACATTTAAATTCGTGGTTTCCCTGTACCCACGAAATCCACAAAAATTGGTATCCAACGAATAATAAGGAATCCACAGTATATATTAAAATGTTAAAATTTACACATAAAAGCAAAAATGACTAAGAATGTAAATGGTGACAAGGACCAATTATGATGCTGGTAATTCATGTATACAATCTTTGCTCCCCTTTAAAAGTACAGAAGAAATAACACATGGAATCATTTCAAGGAGTCCATGGACTTGGGATTTATACTTTCCTTTGAAAGTAATGAAACAAATTCATTTTTGAAATGGGAACTAAAAACAATTATTTGAATAGTTGGCTTGAGTTTTGTCAAGCTGTTTTGAAGGAGTTGTGGAATAACAAATTGTGACAAAAGGAGATGATTTTTTTACAATCTGTACGTTGGTCCTGTTTACAGCAGGCAACCTAGTACACCTTGTTTGTAGAATAACATATATTTATTAATCAAAACTACCTAAGGAAGATAAGACTTCTGTCTTCTTTGTCACTGTCCTTGAAGATCTACGAAGAGGAATCTTTGCTGCTTTCTGCTTGATGGTCTTAACAGTTATTGGCTGTGATGTTTTTTTCTCTGCTAGGAAAGGTCCTTCATTGGGGCAGGCAGAAGAAATCTTTGACTTCAATTTTTCAAGGTTTGAAAAAGTGTCCTGTAAAGTACCAATGTCAGTGCAGAGGTATGTCAATGAGTCAATCTCTTTCAGAACAGCCCGGCACTTCATTGACATCTGGAAAGACTGTAACAGAATGAACAGCAAAAATATAAGTTTAGAAAAAAGATATACAAAGTAATTAACAGTCATTAAGATTGTTATTGGGAAGCTAAGGATGGAGAATAATAAATACTCCATCTGAAAATAATCATTGAAATATGAATGCTTTAAAAATGTATTAAATTATGACCTACAATTCAGAAGTAACATATTTGGATACATATATTTCTTTTCATATAGCCAAAAACAGAGCCTTGATTTTACAGACAAAACCCCCTATTGGAAATATGCATCTTACATTTTGTAAATCTACTATAGGAATAAGAAAAATATGCATCAAATTTAGGAGCAAGAGTCGAATTAGGAAGATTGCCTATAGAATGTTTTATTAAAAAACACAAACCCTTTTATATTTGGCTAGAATATATAATAATAATAATATTAATCCATTGAGAAAGGAAGCTTTTCTCTAACACGGTCTCTAGATTTGACTGGAACTTATTCATGGTATACATATGCAAAAAATATTGTTGTAGAGACTAATATTGACCTTAATTCTCTTTCTACTTGTATGGACATGGAAGATGTAAATAAAATAAAATACGATATAAAGTTAAAAATGAAAATAGGTATGAAGATTTCATTGAAACTAAATTTGAAAACAGTGATGATAAAAGTAAATTTTATCTATATAAAAAACTTTAAAAAGATTAAAAACCTGAATCTTATCTTAATATATCTAATTTTCAGATAAGGAGATTGATCACTTAATTTTAAGTAAGTGATTACTCCCTCTTAATTGAAAAGGGGAGATATTTTAAAATTCCAAGAGAGGAACGATTTGTGATAAATGTAAAAAACTAGAGGATGAGAAACATTTTTTACTCTATTGTGATTATAATAAAACAGTCAAAATTTATAAGAAATGCATTTTCTAATACAGTAAGCTATAAAGGGCCCCAAAATTACTAGTGTAAAACCATTCAAAATGTCCTGTAAATAATAACTTTAATAATTTAAATGAAGAAGAAAAAATTCATTATTTACTAATCCATCAACGCTTTTACAAATAAATAAGTTAGGATCCTTCTTCAGGGCAGGGCACACTTAACAGCTGTTTGATTTTATAAATTTTGATGCTATTTTTAGTGTGTATGTTTGATATGTATGTATATATGTTTATTGTGTTAATACATGTTGGTCACAAACTGTAAAGTTTATACAACAATAAAATATTTGTTTGATTTGATTTGAATTAAATTTTGTTTAAACCTTCTGTTTGTCCAGGTTTAAAAGTCATATCAATGAACCAAGTTTCATGAAATTATTTTCCACTGTTTTCCTGCAAATTCCTAATAAAATAGCAGAAACAATTTGAAAATTTTAAAGTGGATCATACAATTAAAAAATGTCACCAATCACATGGTAAAGTTTCATTAAGATCTATCTGCTCATCTATGAGATATTTCTCAGACATGTTAACAACAGTCAGGTAAAAAGGTGAAAATAAATAAATAATAATAGAATAAGAAACGGCATAAACACTTTAGGTTTCCTAATTTAGTTCAGCAAATATAACACTTACAGATTTTATATTCTGAGGTTTCTCATCATCAGCATCTGATCCTTGATCATTGACATTCAATTCAACACAGAGGACATCATCAGCTTCTTCGTTACTATTTAATGGTTGTGACAGTCTCAGTAAGTCCAAGGTGTAGAATGGACTATTCCTGTAATCTTCAGGGAAATGATTCCATGTCCATTCATTGTCCTCTGACTGGATGACCAAAAGCATATGCTTGCATGGTAAATGGTATCTTTTCCAGTCAGGGCATTGGCATTTAGGTGTTCCATTCCCACAATCAAATTTCACCTCATACACCATTTCTTTATTGGAGGCACTTCCAACAAAAAAAATACCACACGGGTCAACTTGGTCAATGATTTCTGTCATCTTGCTTGCCTCGATCCATCTCAACATAACATGTTGAACAAAGTTGGATGGTCGGTCACACAAAAATGATGGTATATCTGTGTTGTATGCCTTGATCTGAGAGCTGCATTTAGTATTTTCTTTCAGGTACCTATTAAAAAAAGTTAACATAATGATTTCTATTTAAGTAATGAAATTGACAGCAATAAATTTTCTATCAAATATAAATTTGAAATGTTTAAGGGCATACAATACAGTAACAGGGGAGATAATAATGCATCCAAAAATATTATTAGAATTGTTTAAAAAGTAAAATCACAAAAATACTGAACTCCAAGGCAAATTCAAAACGGAAAATCCCTAATCAAACAGCAAAATCAAAGGATTAAGGCCATGAAATACAGTAACATGGGAGATAATAATGCATCTAAATATATTATTAGAAATGTTTAAAGACATACAATACAGTAACATGGGAGATAATAATGCATCCAAAAATATTCTACCCATATATATTTGTCACTATGTAAATGACTTTGGGTTCAAAGGTCATTTCAATAGGTATACAACACATTCTCTGTAAGTGAAATACTTACTTGCCATATATCTAAAAATATAAAAGAGTTATGGCCTGGAATTACGATGTTGATATAAAGAATTCCTCAGTGGTATAACAAGAGGAAATGTGTCCATAGGACATGTAATATGTATGCCCCTATCACTGTATACCCCTTCAAAGAGATAACTGATTTTAACCTTGTTTGTAGTGGTATAATGATATAGAATCTTAAAAATGGCTAACTTTTAAGAACAATACCTTTGTAAACTCTCTGGTAAATACTTGTTTACTATAATGTGTACAAGTTGGCTGACTGTTTCAGTTTTCTGGAAACCAATACACCACAGGTATCCATGTTTTAGATTGCCATTCTGTCTTTCAACCCCATTGTTGGTGTTCACAGCATTGAAATGCTCTTCCCTGAACAGTTTAACCCATCTCTGCAATAGCAGAACAACCAATAATGTGTCTCTTAACATATATTCATGAAAATTCCTTATTATTTTTCTATATATGTTTGTTTAGGAGTGCCACATTTGAGTTACTTTTGGATCTTCGCCTTCAAATTAATTAAGTTTTTATACATCTGATGACAGGTCAGTCCTTGAAACATGTAAAAAGTACAAGGTAACACTCAAGTTCAAACCCTTATAATTCTTATATGATTTGCATATCTATACATACTTGAACGGGATTGGTCAATTACATTTTTTCCCCTTAGTTAACACTTCGATAAACCATGTTTCCGAAACTACTTTCATAAACTTCTGTAATCTATTCATGCAATACACATACATAAAGGGATCCCGGGATTTTCAGCAAATTGAGATTGAAAAAAAAAAAAACAGTAGACTTGTTTCTATTTTAATGCATATATAACAGAAAAGAAATAATGCATTAAAGTTTTGAAAATGTATAAAATTTAGATTCGTATACAATTCTGGGAAACTTCATGAATGATTTGGCGAATTTACGTCATGGCAAAACACGACGTCATACGATTGAAAACTTTCAGACGGAAGAGTATTTCGTTACTTGTACGCTTCAAATTCGGATAATATCTAATTAAAATGAAGTTTACGAGGTAGGTGCTATTTCATTTTAGATTCTGTTGCATGTATCGGACATTTATGGTTTTTAGAAAGTCAAGATGGCGGCGTACTCCTTAGTAACGACATGCCATTGTGCTTTTGATGGTAAATATGTAGCCATCAAACAAATAATGTAAAATTATTAATCGCATATGTTTGGCTGAAGAATTATAAGGATTAAACACATTTTTTCTAGAGGTTATTGATGTGTAAACCGGGGCGATTAACTCACAAACTGAATAAAAGTCCAAAGGACTTTTATGTCAAGTTTGTGAGTAAGAGACCCGGTTTACACATCAATAACCTCTAGAAAAAATGTGTTTAATCCTATAGTGTTTTCAAACAATTAACTAGTTTATATTTGACATGATGTGCAATTAAACCAAGTTCTATGCTGATGTGACTTCATCTTCATTGAAATAAGTACCTTTATGAAAACCCCTCTGTAAACCCAATTTCAATTCTGTTAAAAAACTAAAATTTGGGCACAAATTCAGGATATTTGCAAATGAAGAGCAGAGAAAAGAATAGATTTATGTTCATCTATTTTGCAAAATATTTTGTCTCAATGAACCCCAAACGTTTGTAAGACTTATTTCATCTTGTAACATTGTCATAATTTGAACTTGATGCATGTATTAATAAAGAGTTGTTGTATTTATAAAATATGATAGATAGACTAAATAAACTGATTGTACATGGTATAATGATGTGTGGATTCAGTTATGGATCCAAAGTCACTAATGTGTCATTTGACCTTTGTTTTTCACATAACGTTTTTTAGAAAGCTAGCTAGGTTTGTAAAGTATAACTTCTTCTTGTTTGCTATTTTGAGAAAATTAGATATATCAACTAACAACATGATATCTAAGTATCTTACCTCTTTCACTTTCAAGTATTTGGTTTCAAACCACTGCTCAAGGTAATCGTTTGTCTTCCACTCTGGATTATCTTTCAGTTCATTGATATTCTCATCAAGCTGATCCTTGCTGTCGGAATCTGCTATTGCTTTCATTAGTTGCATTAATGGGTCCTTCTGAGACTGTGATATTTTGTGACAAGAGGCCTTGAGCCATCTGTTCCAGGCCTGAACACGATGAAAATCACAAAGGTAAACCAAAGTGCCAATGTCTAAAAGAAAATAACATAATCTAAGTAACACAGCAGTTAAAGTCCCAAAGATCAGATTTTTTTTACATAAAAAGCCACAATACAGCTTATCACATTATACCTCCTGTCAGAAATAATAAGTGAATCAAAACCATCAGCCATGACCGATCAAAACACCTAAGGTGAGAGTCTTTTATTCTTCTGCTAGCTCAAAGTCACTCTCCTGGTATAAGAAACATATAAAGCCATTTATAAGTAATATTTAAATAGCAGGTGCACGACACTGAAAACAACACATGATGAATCCGGAAAGTGATCCCTTTTTATTTACTTGGCTTTATACAGTAGGTGACAAAAAATCATTATTGTTAATCTAGTTAGATTTGAACAACTAGATACATAAAGCATGCATTATGTTTTACTACTGCAATACACTAAAGTAATATATTTTGGTGTGCAACATGAATGTCTCCTCATGTCCCCTCTTTTTCAAGATGTTTGCCATTGCAGTAATACAAAAAGGGTGTGTGCATTTTTCAACACATGAAGTTATATAATCCTATCATTTTTTTTGTTTATTTTTCATAAAAAAGTTTCCTAGTATGGACGAGTTCAGGAGGAGAATAAAGATATATAGCAATCACACAATGTATGTGACAATATATTACCCACAAATGTCTCTTCTACAGCATTAATTTCCTCAATGCAAAAATCAGTCATGAAATATTTGGGTCTCCATTCAGGGTTCCATTGTCTTAATATAGACAAGGCTTCTTTTATGGAATCCTTGTCTTCCCCTTCAATGATAAAATAAGCCACTACAACATAGTGCACATTTGTTGGCACAGCCAGAAAAAATAATGGTAGGCAGTATTTGGATGTCCTGTAGGTTGCGTCCAAAAGATTGATCTCTTGACCATATCTGATCAAGAGATCTCTCATTATCTTTGTTTGGTGAATATATAAAAATTTATTCCTTTTCGACAAAATCCCAGCGTAGGTTACCCCTAGTTCAACATCATCCTCTACTGGCACATCCAAATTTATGATGTCATTTTCACAGTTAACAGTATCATCTGCACTCTTCAGTCTAATTTTGAATTTGTCATCAGGAAATTCTTGAACCCAATGTTCAACCTTGGACTGTAAATTGTTCTGATCAAGGGAACTGTCTCTGAAATTGGAAATTAACGTCACTAAGTGTTTCTTGTTTGATTTAGGTGATCATTAAAAAAAAATTCAAATAAGCATATCTGGAAAACATTATAGGATTTGAAACACTTAAACAAAAAGATATTTACAAACACTCAAATAAAGTAAGTGTGGATAAATTTTCTCACCTTGATACAAATATTTGTGCTTTGACTAAAATATACATATTTGTGTATTTTGTTGAAATTTTAACCCAACATTGACAAAGTTGTTGTTTATAAAAACAATAAACCAGAGTATTATTATCAATCAAAGTACTGAAGAACTGAACATTGGATGACCGCAAGTTCTTGTGGATGGTCCGACAAGCACTTGTCTCAGAAAACATATCAAAGAACCCCAATATTTCAATTTTTGATGAAATCAAACAAAGTTTAATTTTGGACCCTTTTGACCTCAATATGGACAAAGTTGATAACAGGGCCCAAAAACAAAAATCTAAATACATGGTTAGATTCAGCATATCAAAGAACCCCATATATTCAATTTTGTTGAAATCAAACAAAGTTTAATTTTGGACCCTGATTTGGACCAACTTGAAAACTGGGCCCATAATCAAAAATCTAAATACATGTTTAGATTCAGCATATCAAAGAACCCTAAGAATTCATTTTTGTTAAAATCAAACTAAGTTTAATTTTGGACCCTTTGGACCTTAATGTAGACC
The DNA here is from genome assembly GCA_017311375.1 of Mytilus coruscus. Classification (NCBI taxonomy): domain Eukaryota; kingdom Metazoa; phylum Mollusca; class Bivalvia; order Mytilida; family Mytilidae; genus Mytilus; species Mytilus coruscus. The sequence continues at coordinate 101,295 of JAASAO010003572.1, forward strand.
AATTTGAAAATGGGACCAAAATTAAGAATCTAAATACACGGTTAGATTCCGCATATCAAAGAACCCCAATATTTCAATTTTGATGAAATCAAACAAAGTTTAATTTTGGACCCTTTGGACCTCAATGTGGACCAATTTAAAACGGGGACCAAAATCCAAAAACTTAATACACGGTTAGATTCAGCATATTAAAGAACCCCAAGAATTCAAGAATAAAACCCCATTGAAATTGGTCAAGAAATAAGCAATTTATACAAAGTATCTTCTTTTGCACAATACTGTGCAATTGAATATTCTTGCAATTGCGCAATACTGTGCAATTGAATATTTCTTGCTATTGCGCAATACTGTACAATTGACAATTTCTTGCTATTCCGCAATATTGTGCTACTGGATATTTCTTGCTATTGCGCAATACTGTGCAATTGAAGATTTCTTGCTATTGCGCAATACTGTGCAATTGATAATTTCTTGCTATTGGACAATACTTAATATATTAATTTACACATCCTGTTTGGTGTGTATCTCTTGCCTTATCATTATTATTTGCTTTTATATATAAATCAGAAATTTAATAATAAAGTTTTGGCAAATTTCAATATACATAATTTAAAAGCAG
>JAASAO010001878.1:0-64570 GCA_017311375.1 Mytilus coruscus
ATAAATATTGTAAATATCCTATAGGACATCCTATTACATATACAGATATTTCTGTAGATGATTATATAAAAATAATTATTTCGGAATAATGAAATGTAAAATATTACCACCTAAAGGATTGTATCACCCTGTTTTACCTTATAAACAATTAACTAGTGATAATACACATAAATTACTTTTTGGATTATGTAGAACATGTATGAATAAAATATCTTTTAAATGTAAACACATAGATGATCCTACTTTAAATAAACATGATAAAATACATGAAATAAAAGATGCAAAGAATGTAAAATATTAAAATGAAAATGTATACATTCTAATGAGGAAAGAGTTATAGTAGGAACTTGGTCTACAATAGAAATAGATAAAGCAATAGAAAAAGGTTATAAATTACAAAAATATATGAACTAGAACATTTTGAAAAACATCTACAGATATATTTAAACTTTATGTAGATACGTTTATGAAATATAAACAAGAAGCTTCAGGATGTAAATGTGATCCTAAATATTGTAAACCTGATTGTGAGAACGATAAAGAATGTAAAACCAAAATACAATATATCATAGATAATGCTGCTTATAATCTAGATATTGACAAAGTTAAACACAATTCGGGATTAAGATTTATAGCTAAAATATGTTTAAATAATTTATGGGGACATTTTGGTATGAGAGATAATTTTACACAAAAAGAATATTGTTTTACTTTAGAACATATAACTAAAATAGTATTTAATGAAAATATAAAGATATAAGTACCATGATATTAGATGAAAATATTGTATTAACTGAATATAAAGAAAAGAAGAATATTCTAAACCTAATCCAAGTGTAAATGTTTATATAGCTTTATTTACAACAGCACATGCTAGATTAAAATTATACGAATTATTAGATATTCTACAAGAAAGAGTTTTATACATGGATACAGATTCTTGTATTTACAATGATGATGGTTCTGAAGCATGTAAAAAGTAGAAAATATGATGGGAAGTAAATTAGGTGATTTAACAGACGAAATTGTTTCAAAACACAATGCTAATCACATAAAACAATTTATATCTGCTGGTCCAAAAGATTATTCAATGAAACTAGATACAGAAAAACTAGTTAGCTGTTGTAAAGGTTTTAGATTAAATGCTGAAGTTGAAGAAAAGATTACATTAGATAAAAAATAAAAATAGTTACTGATGAAAATGAAAATATGAAACTGTAAAATATGACAACATAAAATAGGAAAAGATCATCAACTTAAAACAGTTAAACAAGTTAAAGCTTATGATTATATGTTTGATAAAAGAATGGTATGTTATGAAAATAAAAATCTAATTAGAAGTTTTCCTTATGGATATTAAAAATATATAATTTAAATTTTTATTTTAAAATGATTGAAGCTTATACCGAGAAAGATGATCCTTATGCTAGAGTTATATTAGGAAAAATAAAATTATCAAATTATCAGATATGTTGTTTGAGAGATGATGGAGAATGTCCTTTGACATCAAAACAAATGGAAGTAATGGAAAAGTTTAAAGGTAAAAAGTTATCTAAGTTTCCTCCTGGTTGGGATGCTTTCATTAGACCTGACAAAATTTATGAATATGTTTTTGAAAAACCATGTCCTGAAATTTAATTTATTTTGTTATTTCTTTATAACCCTCTTTAAAAACTTTAATCAAAGGAATAATATATTTAGATTTAAATGTATCATTTTCTTCAAGGTAATCATCGCTTCGCTCGCTTATTTTAACTTCCAAACAACAAAACCTGTTAAAACCATTCCACCAACAACAAATGCAATTTCTCTATTTTTTGATCTTCTGATGGTGTATAAAATCACTTAGTTTAGGTTTGGGTGATAATGGAGTTAATTGTTTACTTGTAATGTAATAGTATTGTTTCATTGCTTGGTCAACATCTTCAAAAGTATGTTCGGCATGATGTTCCTTTTGTAATTGTTCATTGATAAAATCTAATCTTTGTATTCTTCTTTATTCCAATCTGCTTGTGCTTTTTCTAATTTTTCTATAGCTTTATCATGTCTTATTTTCTCTTCATTTGCATTACTACCCATATGTGAAAATAAATAATTACTCCCTGAAAATGCAAAAGCATTTGTTATTGCCCCACCAAGCATCATTGCTAAAGCACTTGCCATTTTATTAGAGCGACAAGCGATTCCCTAAAAAACAAAATAAAATAAAAAATAAGTAAGCAATCAGTTTATTACTTCATGATATCAGCAGGTATAATACCTTGCTTAATCAACATATCTTTTGTTGCCATTGCAAGTAATATATCAATGGATAACATTACAACATCATTTACATTAAAATCTACTTTTGGTGCTGGTCTCCTTAGTACCTTTTTACCTATTTCTGCATATCCAACTGTTAACAATGTTTCCACTCCAGCATGATATAACATATTTGCTATTTGTTTTCCGTCTTTTGGTGTTGACATTTTTATATATTAAATTTTTAAATTCTCACTTTGCTCTTAATTAAATTCAAAAGGATCAATTTCTTTCTTTTGTTTTTCTGGTTTTGTTATTTCTTTAATCATTCTTTCTGGTTTCTTACTTTGGTTGTAAAAAAACAATCCCAATCCAACAATACTTATAGGAAAAAGTACAAATTTGTAATCAACTAGGGAACTGGAGTGTTTCTTGACAGAAGGGTTATGTTCGTTTGATTCATAATCTGTTTCTGTATCAGAATCTTTTGTTATTTGTTTGATTTTGAATTTTCTTTTTAATTTTTCCACTTCTTTTTTCTCAATTCTGCATTTCTTATTCTTACTTCTGCACCTTTCTTACCAGCAGCTACTCTTTTGGGTCTTTTGGTTTGGGTTTTTAAAGGGGACTGTTCGCTTCGCTCGCTAAATACTTCTTTTTTTCTTCTTTGTTTTCTTTTGTTCAGGATTTTCATTCATCATTTTTATGTCATTATTTTCATCTTTTTTCGGAAATCGAGCGAAGCGAGTGGTTCGATATGTCTTGCTGTTGTTAATATTGCAGTAAAAGGAGCAAGATACATTCCATATCTATAGTACAGTTCACAACATGTATTAGTTAAAGCATTATTGATAAAAGGATCTTCCTCTAAGTCTTGTATTAAAATTGGTGGATTAACAACTTTGAAAACTTTGATACACCCATGACATATAAATTTATAAAGAGTTTCCTAATGTCTTGGTCATACTAGCTCCCAATCTTGCTTCATATTTACAGTATAGTTTGTTTATTTGTTCTGTTGTCATTTTATCAATATCTGACAGTTGTAATTCTTTACCCAGATATTGTTTACTACTTCCACCAGCAACAACAGATGATAATCTTTCGCGTTTTTTTCTTGAAGGAACCGTTCACTTCGCTCGCTTCATCATCAATATTTATGTTTTCCACAATTTGCTCGCTTAATAATTCTTCAGCATTCATTTTATACGTTTCAAAAACGGATATAATTTATTTTTACTTTAAAAATTAAATACAACATATCCAACCAATGATAAGACTGCAGTGTTTGTTGCAATTGTTAGTATTTCCAACAGCATTGCTTTTTTATTACTTATTTTGGTTAAATTACTTAAGAATTACTTAAGCATTACTTAAGCATTATTTTGCTTATTTTGGTTAAAATTACTTAAGAATTACTTATTTTGGTTAAATTACTTAAGAATTACTTAAGCATTACTTAAGCATTACTTAAGCATTACTTAAGCATTACTTGAGAATTGCTAAAAAAATCAATTAAGTAACCAATAATCAGTAGGTTGATCTGTCTTTAATATTAATTTACGATGTTTCTTTTTTAAGTTCTTCCTTTATTCTTTGTCTTTCTTCCAAAGTAGGAATAACATCATTTCTCTTAGGCAATTATCAAAACTATCTCTATCTTTTGTGTAGAACATGCATAACCATTTTGTTTGTTCTCTTAAATCTTTTAAAACAGAGTTGTATCTCTGTGAAATGACCCACACTGATTGTTCCATGTGTCTTCCTGAAAATGCAAGCTCAGACAGCATATCTTTTTCTTTGTTAGTTCTTTTGTTGCACTGCAGTCATCAATGATATATAATGTTGGATGACCAGCATATTTTTAAAGAACATTCTTAGTAGTTCTTGTAGCTTCTCTTCTTCATAAAGGGAACCGTTCGCTTCTCTCACTTCAACAATAGGATTAACAATTATTAGATTTTTGTTTTGGTTTTCTAACATCACCAATCCATTCACGATTTTTGTATGCTTTGTTCCATTGGATGGTTGGACAAAGTATGACTATATATTTGAAAACTCCACTATATTCTCCTTCTAATAAATCAAGAACAAACTCTGTTTTTCCACATCCTGTTTGTCCACATATAATAGCACAATGGGATATTTTGGTAATTCATAAAGGAATGAGTGTATCTCGCCCGCTCGTTTGTTTCATTTTTAAGGGAACCGCTAGTAATTAACTTCTTTAAATCTTCCATCTTCAAAATTAATTTGTGCATCTTGTATAACAAACAGATAAACATTTATTAATTTATTTGCTCCTGCTGTTTTAGTTATTTGGATTGTTATACCTTCAGAGGCATTTTCAATTCTTCTACCTGAACCGTGTAATGAGTTGTCATCTGTTGAACGTAAATCTAACCATAATGCATAATTAGTTGTAAGATATTTTTCTAATGTTGTATAGGATAAATTTAAATCCTTTAAAACTTCTTCTGTTGTTTTATTTCTTTTGAATTTAAAGCAAAGAATTTATTTATTTCATCCCATTGTTGATATGCTTTCATTCCTTGACTGTATAGTTGATTTGGAACACCTTCTATTGTCATTTCTACTTTTGTTATGTTAGGATTATAATAAGTTTCGGTACTTGTTCTTTCAGGATCTTCGAACAACATTAGAATTCCTTTCATACTTCTAGCTGGAACATTTAAATTTATATTCCACAATGTATCAGATTTGTTTTGGTTATTTTTCTATGTCTTAGTATTCTATCGTACAAAATAACCATCTTACCATTAACTTGTTGTCTTATCTGTCTTGCTAATTCTGCATCGGAAACCATATCAAATTCTAAACAAATGTTTTTGATTGTATAACTTGCAGATGTATCTGTTGATTTAATAACATTGCTATAATTATTAAATGTAAGTTCATATTCAAGTCTATCACCAAGACCTGCTTGATAAAAGGCATATGAGTTTCTAATAGTTCAAAATCAAGTGGGATACAAAATCTTGCACCATATGCAGTTGCAATTGCTTCATCACCTATGTCTGATGATTTATCATCCGCACCAACTCTGTGTTTTAACATGTTTGCTTCACCAATTCCTTGGTATGCCATATTTAAACGTTCAGATGTAGATTTATAAATCAACATAACAATGATAAATATCACTATCATCAATTGACATAATTTCATTTCCACTTATACGAATTGTTGTTTTTTTAACTATTGTTCTTCCTATGTTTTGATATATAGTTGCATTGTCGTCTGTAGATGTGAGTTCTATTTCAAATGCCAATCTGGTTGTTCCAGGAACAATAACATCATTATTGCTTAGATTGGGGAATCTCACTAATAGCTGTTGATTTTGATCAATAGTTGAAGGATTATTTGTTATTGATACACTTTGACGAATACCTTTCACACCACGGGGTTCTCTTATTTTCTGTAAGGATTTAATTTGTTTCCGTATGCTGACATTTTTAAGGATTAAATTTATTAAAAATAATTCAATTACCACTGATACTAGAGTATTGATACATAAAGGATTATTAGTCATACTAATAAAACTTATGAAATCTCCAGCCTTAACTTCAAAAGGTGTATAAAAGTTATTAAAACCGTGTGTAACACCCTTATCCAAACTCATTTTGTAACTAGTTGACTTATCATTAACAATCATCTTAATGGCTATAATATCTGAGCTTGTTCTTAAACTTACTAAACTAATACCCAATATTTGTCCTGGAAAGTTCATTAAATAATAACCACCACCATAACCAAAATTAAACTTTTGATTTCCATGTATTGGACCATCAATTCCAGCATATATACTTATTATTTTTCTGTCTGGTTTATTTTAATATTATCAACTATATTTTCAACATTTAAAACTCTGATGCTTAGGGCAGCGACACTCCGATGTAAATTTTATCCTTAGTATCCATTGTTTGAAGCTCACTCTTCATATTTAATATTTCCTTTTTATTTCCGATGTATTTTTTTTTTTTTGACACCAAGTATGCTCATTTTATTAAATAAATTATACAATTTCTAAAACACAATTAATTGGTAAATGATTAATTATCTTGTTATTATTTTCATCTCTTATTTCTAATTTCAATTCTGTTATAACATCATTTACTAAACACTTATATTCTGGATGCTCAAATCTCGCTGTTATAACTTCACCAAACTCTTTATTCTCAACTGGAATAACAGCCAATAATGTACTTGGCTTACCATCAAGATAATTATGAGAAGTGCTAACTTGTTCCAAATGGATATACAATGATTTATGGATAGCAAAATCTACAAATTTTTTCCAAAATGTAATTCATTAGGTTCGAATTTACGTTCATTATTAAATCCTAACATATTTTTCAAATCTTCATTTATCCTTAACTCAATAGGAGTGTTTAATGACGCAATACCATTTGTTTCATTTACGGATAATACAATATCTTTTTTTAAATTCATCCGCTATTTGTTGGAAACTATAATAACCATCTTTAATCCTATGAAGTCTTTCTCCTGTTGGTCTTATAACTCCATCATAAACATTATACCAACCTACACTATATCTTATAGATTTTAAACCAATACGTTTATTTCCATCTCTGTTATCAATGTATTGTTCTAAGTTTATTGTATTATCAATATTTGAAATAGTATGAAACATTTTTAATATAAAAAATGATAACAAAAGAATTTAAATATAATCCTAATGTTTCATATAATCCAGGTATTAAATATTCTGAAAAGATATAAATCTTGTCGATCAAATAATATTTGTAAATCAAAAGAAAACTTTAAAACAGCTTTTCCTGATATATTTCAAAATATCAAAACCCATCATTACACACCAACGAACCATGGAATACATGGATTCATTCTTCGTTTGATTGGTGGCAATGTCAGTTAAACTTTGCAGTCTGGTGTGCAAGTACAGGATGTGGTGTTTCCTACAATAACCATATACAAAACACTTCAAATCTTACTAAATCACTTTATACATTTCATTTATATTATTGTATTGTCAGAATTTTAAAAGAACTTAAATCACCTTTACCAACAGATTCTTCTTTCTGTTATTACAAAACCCATATGACAAAGCTGCATATCAAAATTATGCAATGAATTTGATGTTTCTCCAAATACAGATTGGAGACAAAAGTAGAATCATCATCTAAAGGATTAGGAACTTTTCTGAATATTATAAACCAAGTGGTGAATACAGATATCATCATTCGGGGATGGTCCCTTCTTTAATATTCATGATACAATTCGTCATACAAAAGATATAAGTATGGCTTGGACAACATTTATATTAGATAAATCAGAGGGTTTTACAAAAGCAGGTATTGAACGTATCAATGAAAGTATTAGAATGTTTGTATGGGCATTATTAGGGCACAATCTCAAACAAGGGTAGAAATATTAAAAGTAGGAACAGGATTTGATGCACAAAACAATTCTTAGCAAATGTACAAGATGTAATAAATAGTCCTATCGATTTACCCACCCAGATATCGAATTATGAAAATGTTTTAAAATACGCAAGAAGTAAAGTTGATTATGCTTATGGACTTGGTTTATATATGTCTCCAAGTGATATGGTATTACAAATTGGAAGTATTGTTGGTTATAATAATAAAATTATAATTGCAACAGAAAATCAAACACTCGGTTTAAATGATGATTTAAATAATAAAATTTTGATTTTACCGGTCTTGATCCTGTCGATTTCAACCGATTCAACAATCTCAATCAGAACCAAAAATCAGAACCAGTTCAAATAGAACCAACACAAAAATGAATATGACGAACACGAAGATAATAAAAAGCAATAATATTTGGAAGTATTGTATTAGGTATTACAGCACTTATTATTTATAAAATTTATTAATTTATTTTTAAATATTCCTAGCAGCAGCATACAATAAACCAACAACCAAAACAAGAAAAGCCAATAAGTTGTTTGCAAACCAATTTACTACGTCTTTTGTTACAGACAATAACCAAGATACAATAGAACCTATAATACCTGGTAATGCAGCTGCTAATTTTCCTGCAAGAAAAGATAATAGTTTTCCAAGATTTTTAATTGTTTTTTATCCAGTCTTGTACACCAGCTTTTGATGATGGAGGAGGAGGAGGAGGAGAAGGAGAAAAGTAGTTCCACCAGTAAATGTTTCTACTATAACACCAATAATCATTCCAAAAGCAGTCAAAACACTAACTATTGTTATTCCTTGTTCTCTGAATAATGTTCTTATTCTTTCACCTAATGTTGTGTCTTCTTTAATACTTTACGTATTGTCTCTTTAATTCTGTTTAATTGACTACGTAGTTTTTCTTTATTAATATTAACTACTTCTAGTCTCACACTTCTCTCAGATTCCAACTCTCTTATTCGACTACTTATTCTATTTGTTTGAATTTCATCATTATCTTCTTTAGCTTGTTCTAATTTGGTATTTTCTTTTGCTAAGTCTTTATTTGTTTCATTCAGTTTTGCTAATTCATTTGCAATCTCTTCTTTACTGTTGTCATTGCATTGATTACACTATCCATTTCTCTTTTGTCATACCTGTTTGAGTTTCCATTTCTTTGTAAGTTGCCCTTCTTCTATAAAAGAAGTTTCCATTTCTTCGTAAGTTGTCCCTTCTTCTATAAAAGAAGTTTCTATTTCTTTACATATGTTTCTGAATTACTTGCTGTTTCTAATAATTTTGTACTTCTTGTTGTGTAGATATTTCTTGTAATGGAATTTCTATATTATTGAGTTCACAAATTGGACCTTCATTTAACATTCTCTGAAACTCTGCTCTACCTTCTATTGTTCTTTCAGGAAGTCTATAATCATCTACACCTAAAACATCTCTAACAAAATTAACACCGTATTCTCTTTGAAGAGTTCTAAATTTATAAAATTTTAATACTCCTTTTTATAATATGTTAATGCACTTTTCCTACCATATTTATCTTCTACATACAAAATTGTTCTTCCATTAAAATCTTCTTTGGTAAAAAATATTTATAATCTTTTTTGAATATAATTCATTATTTTGTTATAAAATCTTTTATCATTTTTTGGTAATTTCTTTTTGCGAATTTTAGTGTCATTTTCTGATAAATCTCTTAATTTTTCAAATTCCTTATTTATATTATTTTGAAACTCTTCATCATCTTGAAAAGACTTTTTTCTTCTTCTTCATCATAATCATTATTTTTAAACTCAGGATTATCAAACTCATCCATTTTATTCATCTAAAATATTAGATAATAAACAATAAAAAACCTGTTAAAAACAACTTAAGATAAAAATAATTAAATTTTTATTTAACATTATTTTTACATTTTTACTAATTTTTCTTTTGTTTCTTCATCCATTTATTTAATTAAAATTGATTCATAGTTTGGTGGATTTCCGTTATCAACTAAAATTCGTATAACGATTTTATTAAAGAAAATCAAAGATTTTCCATTTTTTTTAATTCGTTTTTACTCTATTTTCTGTTTCCTCAATTAGTTTTTTCTTTCATCATCTGGTAAACTTTTTAAAATTACTTTTTTTATTTTTTTTTATCTCATTAAATTTTTCTAATTCATCTAAAATAAGTTTAAATTCATCTGCACTTATCTGTCCGTCAGTTAAAGATTTTGATATTAAATCTTTTATGCTGTTTAACTTGCATTCTGCCATTGTTTTAATTTCATAATGTTTTTTGATTTTGTTGTCAACTTTCTTCTAATTAATTTAACTAGACCTCCTAAACTTCCACATACAACAGCTGCAATTTGTATGGGAAGAAAGATAGGAAAAGCAATTCTATACCAGCTAAAACAACAGATGTCGAAATTAAACTTGTATCAACACCATCAGTAACATTAACTCCGCGTTTATATTTTTGTATAGTGATTTTCGTTTATCTCTCTCATTTATTAATGTTTTTCTATTTCTGTTATTTTTGTAGTCTATAATTTTGTCCATCTTCTATAGGTAATTCTGGATATAATGGTATATCCATTGATAAATCAGGAGCTGTAGGTTGTTTCATTTTAAAAGTAAAATTGATTTTTTTTTTTCTCCAAAATCCAACAGAATTTTTCGCGGTGTGTTCTCCTGACCTTTTTTTATTTTGTTTTTTTTGAAATTTTTTGTTGTTTTTTTGGGTGTTTTAATAACGTTTTTTTTTATAAAAAGTACAAGTACTATACTACTCCCTTAGGGAAAAATGAGTTTTATAAAAACCCAGGATTAAGGTTTTGGTGTGCTCTTTACAAAAAATGTTTTCTTTTTTTATGGGGCATAAATGAAAAGTGTGTTTTTTTCTTCTTAATTTTGAAGTTAAAAATCACACAAAATGTTGGTAAAATTTTATTTTGGATGTAAAAGGGTTTTTTCTTTAAAATGGGGTCAAAATTGAAGATAATTTTTTTTTTTTGGGGGGTATAGGTGTGTGATATTGTGTGGGCAATATACGATGGATTGACCAGAATCAGCTGGGACTGGCCACTGCAAACAGTGGTTAGTCTAAGATCTCAGACAATATACATTTTGCATTGAAAACTCCGAATTTGCATGTAATGCCAGTCTGTAGTAAACGACGAATATTTGATTTCCGTACCGGTATGACAAAATCGTTATTAAGTATTTCAAAAATGTTTTACAATAATCGTTATATTTTTAAAATATGTTTTCCGTTTGATCATAATATATACATGTAAAAAGTCTGAATATAATTCATGAGTGAAAGTAATTAAAATTGAAAAAGAAAAGATGTGAAAATGATATGATTGATAAATCTGTTAATATAACACACGGATATAAGGCTTAATACATTAAATATTCTACTTGTATTAATATCAATTTTGTGAATTTCTGTCCTGCGACTCTCTGTCCGTTTACCTCATATACATATATACTCTCGTGTTTGTATAAATGACCAGTATGTTTGAGATTGTTAACTTATAATGGCCTTGAAAATGTTTTGTAAAACAACAAATACGGCTGTCCATCTAATTATTCTGTAGACTTTGGATGGTAACTTGTTTTACCTAAAAACAAAACAGTAAGACTTTATTAAAAAAATAAAATGCAATTTACAAATTAACCTCCATGTCATTTGGATGCCGATGGAGTGTTTTCTCATACACCTTAATGCTATTGTCCGCCATTTCTGGACATCACAAAAGTTCCCGTAAAATTTTGATGTCATAATAGAAATACCTGACGCCACAATGGAAAAGTGATTGTAATATGACGTCAAAATTTCAAGCGGAACAGATTCTTTGGTGAAGTAGAACAGATTTCCAAATAGCAATAGGTGTATTGACAATTATACCACATCTTCTTATTTTCAAAGATTTTACATTAACAATTATTTTTATTCTTATAATGCACATATAGTAGTTGTGTCTATAATTCAACAGCATATTGAATCAATGTGACCCCATCAAGGAATCTAAGCAGTTTATTATAAAGTATATTAATTATTATCCTCATTGCAAATCTTCATTTGGAATTCTAATTGTAATATTTCATATACACAAATCTTATCAATAATCCAAAATTGTCATAATAAGTATATGGTGGTTAAATATTCCTAAAATATTTGGGACATATTACCGGGGTAACAGAAATCTATGTTGCCTGAATTGTCTATTTAATTATTGCTAACCAAATGAACTTTTCTACAGAGTCATCTATTGGTCAATCTATTTAAACTTTAGTAAGTTGTATTGTCCCTATGAATATTAAAATGCAAAAGCTATAGTTCTCTGTGTAGTTTATTCAATGTGACCTGTAAATTTCTTCTAAGAGAAATCCATTACTCATTGATTAATTTACCTAAGAAAAAAGCATTATCTTCTAAAAGATGAAAATACATGTTTAACTTACAAAACTGCATGGGATGTTGTATTTATTCAATATCAATATTATATTTTCAATCTGTTCAATGTAAACAGTGATTCAAACATTAAAAGTTAATTTCTGACAAATTGTTTAGCATTGTTCCTGTTGAATATATGAAAACAATCAGCTGATATTTAAAGAGTTAACTCCCTTAGGTGTTCTGTACCCCTTCAGTCAAACTCAGTGATCAATATACTCATATTGAAATCAATGGTGCTTGATGATAATTAAATAAATTGTGTTGATATAAATCAGTTCATCTGGTCTTAACTTAATTAGAATTTTGTGTCTTTTCCATTTATTAGACAACAGATGTTTTTCACATAATTTGTAACATTCTTGGTTAAAGCATTATTACCTAGATAATAATCTGCTTATAGATGTGAAAATATGATGAATTATGACTGAAGATATCACCGTATCAACAAATATACAAACCCAATTTCTCCAAAATCAGATACACAATTCTGAACTGAACAATATCTTGTAGTTTGTTTGGTGCTATGTCAGTTAATGAAATCAATGATGTTTGAATGTCTGCTTCATTATCACACAGATCACATACAAGAGCAGCACCAATTCTTGTAGTCATATCTGTTGAACAATATGCTGAACTCTGGGCTTCTTCAAGCAGAGACTGGTACTGTGTTTCATTATTAAATGGAAAACAGCAATTCTGAAAAAGTAAAAATATTACGTACCTGGTATTTTCAATCTCATGCATATAAACAGTAGTAGAATACAATATTTAGTATATTCATCAAATTTTTGCCTGTCCTTATTACCTCGTTTCTGGCTGATTTCTTCCATGACAAAAATAAACCATAGTGACTTCTCTTAATGTGCATCATGACTGAGAGTGATTCGGGATAGAATTCTTGTTAATTCCAAGGTCTTGCAAAATTTCTGGTTGATATGCATTATTGTATATCATGTAGGGTATTAGACTATCAAAGTACATCTGTTCCCTGCTTTTACATATTACAATGATAAATAGAACACTGAAACAGGTCTGATTACCAGATAACAGAGTTTGTTATGATAATTAATAACTGATTGTAATTACCCAGTGTTCTATAAATGAAAAGAAGAAATGGTACGTTTCACCGGTCCGAATTGTACAAACAGTAAACTGAAGGAAGAATATTGTATAGAAAGAAAACTTTGATCGCTTCAACAGAAAATTTAAAAGACAATTTTAACGTCAGGAGCGACAGAAACTTGAAGACAAACTTAATGAGACTAATCAACGTGACTTTTGGAAGACAATAGGAAATTTAGGCATCGCTAGTAACCGAAAACGTTGTATACCCTTAGCTGTAGTGGACGAGGATGGTAACGAGGCAACGGACAAAATGTTGTATTAAACAAATGGTAAAACGATTTTCAGACTTCATTCCATCATAATGGTAATAGTGACTCTGACCTCGATGAATCTACATTTAATACTGAAGTCGATGTTTCGCCGTTAAACGAACCTATCTCCAGAGAGGAAGTTTTACAGGCAGTATTACGTGCAAATTGCGCAAGGCAGCTGGAATAGACGATATCCCAGCTGAAGTTTTGAAAATGACACCACAGTAAATCTTTTATTCCAAATTATAAGTGGATGTTTCAACATTGGTAGAGTACCAACTCAGTGGACTAGTGGAATAATAAACCCTATTCTTAAACAAGGAACAGATGACGAAAGACAACCATTGAATTATAGGGGAATAACTTTAATTTCAGTGCCTTGCAAAATTTATTTCAATATTCTCAATCACCGTCTAAGTACCTGGCTAGAGAAAAATAACGTTTTATGCGACGAACAGACCGTAAACTTTCCAGAAAATCGACTTGTGTGTGTTTTGTAGACATGCGCAAAGCTTTCGATACCGTTCAACATAATTAATTATGGTATAAACTTCAGAGAGCTGGTGTGCGTGGAAAATTTTTAGCAGCAATTGAGTCTTTATATAAGGAAGTAAAATGTACTATTCGTGTTAACAATGACCTTACCCCGTGGTTCAACGTAGAGAGACTAACAGCCTGTATCATATCTCCGACATTGTTTTCTGTGTATATTAATGACCTCTCACAACGTATCAATTCCCTTGAGTGCGGAATACAGCTTGACGATTTGTGTATCAGTATACAATACTGCTTTATGCTGACGACATAGCTTTATTTGCACCTGATGAAAATAGTCTTCAACGCATGCTTGATATTGTGTCTGACTGGTGTGCAACATGGAAACTGTCCATAAATGTGAATAAAACCAAAGTCGTTCATTTTCGACCGCAGTCTTTCGATCGTTCTGAATTTAACTTTAAATGCATGGAGAATAATCTTGAGTATTGTGACTCATATAAATACCTTGGTTTTGGATGGATGAACATCTAACATTTACGAAAACTCAAAAGAATTAGCTAAAGCTGCCAGTCGTGCTCTGGGCAGTTTAATGACAAAGTGGTATTAGCAGGAGGAATGACTCATAAGGTGTACACCAGGGATAGGGTAGTCGTAATCTGTAATCATAATCGATTGTAATTGATTACATTTTTTCAAGTAATGGACTGCAGTAATCTGTAATCGACAACATTTTCGATTACATGTAATCGTAATTTAATCGATTACAGCAAAAATTATGATGTAATCACTGATTACTTTTCGATTACATTTCGATTACTTCAGTAAAATAGGTTAACGAAATATGACCTTGTTTAAATGAAAATAAACAACTGCATGTATTTATCAGTTTATAGTACAGATAAAATAGAATATATTTGTAATACTTTAAAGATTATCAAATACCTTATTCAGATCTGTTGTCTCAAGCTGCATTATGATTAACCAGATCTTCTAACAAATTTTACTGAAACAAAACACTTTCAATGCTTATCAATATTTTAAGACCTTTTATATTAAAAGTAAGAAAATAAGTTCTGTACTACATTGAAGTAGTAAACTTATTTGTAATGAAATTCCTTAAAGCATAATTTTAATAGGAGTTAGAAATTTAGCTTAGAAATGATAAACCGTTGATTCTTCATAATGTTGTAATATAAAATTGCGAAAGTATACAAAATTCTTTTGACAGTGAACCAATGCATTGAAATTCTTGTTCTGTAATAGATGGATGTATCCCATATTGACACTAAAATATATATTGTTTATAATTTTGAATTGAGAATAAAGAATTCTCAACATCCTTTTGTTTTTACTAATCAGGTGATCATAGACTTCTAATTAATGAGATGCAGACTTTGTTTTAATTTCAATTATGTCTAATTAAGTGAGAGATTTACATTATATTGCCCTAGGTTATAAATTGTTCTCCATTGGTAGTTTTATAACCTGTAATTAGAAGGTTACCCAAACAAAAGGATAAATTCATTCATGTAATTAAAATTTCCATCTTTAAAATTAACTGAACTAATTTTTCTACTTTTTATATTAATTTTTCTGAGGATACCTCCAAAATTGCAATGAATTATATTCAAATATACTGTGTTGTATACTTATTGTGTAGCATGTAATTGACAGTAATCGAAAAGTAATGTAATTACTTTTGATAATAAAGTAACCAATTGCAATCGATTACGTACAAAAAATCTGAGTAATCGATTATTAATCGATTGCACAAAAATCCTTCAAGTAATCGACTATTAATCGATTACATTTGTCAGTAATCGTGCCCATCCCTGGTGTACACTAAACTTTATACAGCTACGGTGGAACCGATATTACTACACGATAGTGGCATTTTGGGCACTAAATCATTTAGTGATATTTCAGCTGCACAAAACAGAGCCTGTAAATTTTTTCTCTCCGTTGGAAAACTGACCTCGAATGTAGCTACTCGTGGTGATATGGGATGGACATCTTGTCACACAAAACAACAAATATATTACTATAGGCTATTGTGTAGACTTCTTCGCACCGAACAAAATAGAACAACTTATAAAATATTAAAACCGACATCTAAGAAGAAAAAAGGCTGGGCTTTTAAAGTTGACAAAATTGTAAATAGTTTAAACATAAGAGATATTGTATACGACTTGTCTTATTCCACAAAACTGTTATTGGAACTGTTATTGAAAAATTGATAGAATTCGACAATACAGAATGGCACAGAGAACTTTTAATGATAGGCGTAATATACAAAATGGTAATATATTACGCAAATATAGACTGTTTAAAAATAATGTAAAAACTGAACCGTATGTTTGCCTAAATATGGCCAGGTCGGAAAGACGAACTATGGCTCTGTTTCGGTCCAATGCACTACCCTTGGCCTACGAGATCGGCAGGTACTCCAGGCCGCCAATTCCGATAGAAGAAAGACTCTGTGTTTTGTGCAAACTTGGTTGTGTAGAAAATGAAAAACATTTCCTTCTTGAATGCGAACTTTATAGTGACCTACGTTATAATTTATTTTCCGAATGCTCTAAATATATTGATCACTTTAACAATCTCAATATAGACGATAAATTAATACAAATCATGAACTGTTCAAATATCCAACACTATTTGTGTAAAGTATTATATTAGTTTTTATTCGAAGAAAGTTATTTTCATAGTATATATTCTAATCAGAATTTATAACCGTTCTTTAACGCAAATCTTTTATCAGAAAACAATTTTAATTACAGACAATAATTTTTAAGCTTGTCATACGTCAATTTAACCATAGTCAAGACTTTTTTATATTCAGATTTTAAATATCTTTGTATAACTTTGAATTGAGAAAATTTTACAAGTATAAGAAACATTTTTATGAGTAATGTTTAATTGTTTTACTTTGATCATTATTGTATAAAGTTTTATACTGTTAGTGTCTCATAAGTCAGTATTTATGGCTGGATATTGATTGTTTTATGTAAATATTATAAATGTTGTATATGTTTTATGGCAATCAATATGTGACACTTTAATAAATAAATTTATTATTATTATTATTATATTATTTAATGAAATCATCATTTTGAAGGAATTTGAAGAAAAAACACAAAATATTCATTCCTTTAACTTTTCTAAGACATATGTATGCTTATCATCAACCTGGTTCACATATGTGACATCTGTTTGTAGAACTTACATCTAGTTCACAAATGTGACATCTGTTTGTAGCTCTAAATAAAGAGATATGTTTGAAATATTAGTTCAATGGTGTTATAAAGGTTTCATGGAATGATTTGTGAAAATGGATTCATTTTTGATAATATGTCATCTTGTTCTTCAAATGTAGTACAATGTATATAAGTATTAGTTGAACCATTACACAATGTACATTCTTGGTATAATAAGAGTTCAATATTTCATCGGAAGTTTTGCTTAGAATATTACCTAGAAATTACTGTGCAAAATGAAACTTTATTAAAATAATCATTTTCTAATTTTAAATTTCTTAAAAGAATTCCAACTGATCATAACAAATTAATAAATTGTTGGTGTTTGCATTTTGTTTAGAATTTTGTAAGAATTGTAAATAAAATAGTGCCCCAGGTGTCTATATCTGGATTTATTTTAATCTGGTAATTTTTCGAATGTAGGATAGAAAGTCACAAGACAAAAAGTCACAGACAAAAGTCAATTTAATGAAATTTCATTTATCAAGGCTTATAAACAATTTCCTAAACTTAGAAATGAATATATGTAATAAAAGAAAATATTTCAAGATCTTTCTCTTATATATTCAAACAATTGTCAACAAATCAATTGTGACTTTTTGTCCTATCATTTTGTGACTTTATGTCCTGTGATTTTCTGTCTGTTTATCAATTTTTCATGGTCTATGGAAAACTTGCACATTGTGTTACCTACCTGGTGACTGGGCCTCTGCAATTCCCTCTATACCAGCATAGCAGGTCTTCCTTTTCTTCAATGAAACATTTAGGGAAATACATAAAAGTGCTATTTTCAATAACAATGTACTTTACACAATTTAACAGTCATAAAATAATGTTGTGAAAAATTATATGCAGGTAAATGCCTATTGAACTTATCAAGGTGTGCTCCAAAACAGATCAATGTTAAAATCTGAAGAAAAAATTAACATGAAATTTTCATGTAGATATTACATCTAATTTTTGGATTGCCTATAACTTATTAAAATAAAGCTACCATGAAAAGAGAGATAATTGTTGTCAAATGCTCAGTATAGAAAGTTTCAGTGATGAGAACAAGGGAGTAAAATATATATGTTGTCACATTACAATTCTCTGATGTCAGTTATCTTTGTATGGCTATTAATAACACAGTGACATCAGATGCCTTGACATATTACAGGAATCTGGTGTCTGTTATGTATGTATGGCTGTTTATAACACCAAAACACCAGAATCACTGACACATAACAGGTATCTAGTATCAGTTGTCTATGTATGCCACACTGGCTGTTTATAACATCAAAACATCAGATTCTTTGACATATTACCGGAATCCGGTGTCTGTTATGTATGTATGGCTGTTTATAAGACAGCGATATCAGATTCCTTGACATATTTCAGGAATCTGGTATCAGTTGTCTATGTATGGCTGTTTATAAGACAGCGACATCAGATTCCTTGTCATATTACAGGAATCTGGTATCAGTTGTTTATTTATGGCTGTTTATAACACAGTGATATTAGATTCCTTGACATATTACAGGAATCTGGTGTCAGTTGTCTATGTATGGCTGTTTATAAGACAGCGACACCAGATTCCTTGTCATATTAGAGGAATCTGGTGTCAGTTGTCTCTGTATGGATGTTTATAAGACAGCGACATCAGATTCCTTGATATATTACAGGAATCTCGTGTCAGTTGTCTATGTATTACTGTTTATAAGATAGCGACATTATGTTGTCTTGTCATATTACAGGAATCTGGTGTCAGTTGTCTATGTATGGCTGTTTATAACACAGTGATTTTAGATTCCTTAGCATATTATAGGAATCTGGTATCAGTTGTCTATGTATGGCTGTTTATAAGACAACGACATCAGATTACTTGTCATATTACAGGAATCTGGTATCAGTTGTTTATTTATGGCTGTTTATAACACAGTGATATTAGATTCCTTGACATATTACAGGAATCTGGTGTCAGTTGTCTATGTATGGCTGTTTATAAGACAGCGACATCAGATTCCTTGTCATATTACAGGAATCTGGTGTCAGTTGTCTATGTATGGCTGTTTATAACACAGCGACATCAGATTCCTTGATATATTACAGGAATCTGGTGTCAGTTGTCTATGTATGGCTGTTTATAAGACAGCGACATCAGATTCCTTGTCATATTACAGGAATCTGGTATCAGTTGTCTATGTATGGCTGTTTATAACACAGTGACATCAGATTCCTTGTCATATTACAGGAATATGGTGTCTGTTATGTATGTATAAAAAAGAAGATGTGGTATGATTACCAATGAGACAACTCTCCACAAGAGACCAAATGTCACAGAAATTAACAACTATAGGTCACGTACTGCCTTCAACAATGAGCAAAGCCCATACCGCACAGCCAGCTATAAAAGGCCCCGAAATGAAAAAATGAAAAACAATTCAAACGAGAAAACTAACGGCCTAATTTATGTACAAAAAATGAACGAAAACCAAATATGTTACACATAAACAAAGACAACCACTGAATTACAGGCTCCTGACTTGGGACAGGCACATACATACAGAATGTGGCGGGGTTAAACATGTTAGCGGGATCCCAACCCTTCCCCTAACCTGGGACAGTGGTGTAACAGTACAACATAAGAACGAACTATAAAAATCAGTTGAAAGAGGCTTAACTCATCAGATGGATACAAATACAAATACTACAAATACAAGTGGACGTGGCCGGGTACTTGTACATCCAAACAACAAAAAGACACTAAGTACAGATCTGAGAGTACTCGCAGTTACTGACAGCTAGTTCAAAGCCACTAACAACTAATAAAAAAATCATGCATCTAAGACTAAATTATCAATCCGTTCATATCCAACATCCAATGAATTTAGTGTAAAGACGTCATAAACAGTCAGAGAAAAACATGACCTTGTGCAATGCCAAGATACAGGTATCGACAGATTGTAGATCCATGAATGTGTATATGTATATAACAATAATATTTAGTTTGCTTTTAATTTACTGATAACAAAATCAATATTAGTACCAATAAAAACAATATTTAATGATCTAATTACAGTGTTGAATTGGTAACCTTTTAGAATAAGTTTATTTAAAGGATCGATAAGTTTACCAGGATCGTTTCTAAATTTCCGGGCACGGTAAACAATATTGCCGTAAAAATGAGGATGTGCAATCCCGTTTGAAATAAGTTTTCTACAGGTACAACCAAACTTCAAAACCAAATCTTTATATATGTGGAAGAATTTAGTAAAGGTTTTAAGTAATTTGTGGTAACGAAATCCCTGGCTTAATAATTTACCAGTAATACATAGATTACGTTCGTTAAAATCAAAAACGTCACAACAGACACGGGCATAGCGAACGAGTTGTGAAATATAAACACCGTAAGATGGTGCCAAAGGAACATCACCATCCAAAAAGGGAAAATTAACAATAGGGAACGAAAATCGTCCCTTTTGTCGTAAATTTTAGTGTGGAGTTTCCCGTGTAAAACCGAAATATCTAAATCTAGGAAAGGACAGTTGTTACCGTTTAAATTTGATTTATTTAAAGTAAGTTCCTTTGGGTAAATTTCGGCAGTATATTGAGAAAATTCTTGATTATTTAACGAAAAATATCATCAAGATAACGGTAAGTGTTGTTGAATTTATCAATTAAATGCAATTTAGACGGGTCTTTACTGAGTTTGGTCATAAACTGTGATTCATAACAGTACAAAAACAAGTCTGCTATTAAAGGGGCGCAATTAGTGCCCATAGGAATACCTACAACCTGTCGATAAACTTTGCTGCCGAAACGTACATAAATATTATCAAAGAGAAAATTAACAGCTTCAATCATCTCATCACACCTCCAGTAAGTATATCTAGCATATTTACCTTTCTCATTAGAGAAGAAGGCTTTAAATGAGTTGCAGCAAATATATTTGCATTCAGATTTACCAAACGACCATTTAATTAAATAGTCAAATTTTGTTTGATAAGATTGTGTGGAAGTGTAGTGTAAAGAGTAGAAAAGTCAAAACTGTCAACAGAATCAAAAGGACCTTCAAAAGCACGTAATTTATCTAAAACATCCAAAGAATTTTTTACACTCCAAAAATAGTTAATTCCACTATTTTCATATATTTTATTACAATAGTTTATGATAAGCTCTTTGATAGTAGTTAAGGAACTTGTTAAAAGCACTGAAAGATTAGTTGTAGAACACTTACTAGAGGCCGAGATGAAACGATATTTTACTGGTTTTTGTGTAGTTTAGGTAACCAATACATAGTAGGGACCTTCAAATGTTCAGAAGAAGCCTTAAGCTGTGATGTGGTTATGATATGTTTGTTAACTATATGACTCTCTGTGGGGCGCATGGACTTGAATGTAGATGAATTTAAAATTTCATTCTTAAGAACGTCCGTGTAGTATTTACGGCATACCACCACCACATTGTTGGCTGCTTTGTCGGCCGGTACAAACACAAACCGCTTTGAAAGTTCTTGAAGTTTATTTCTTATTCTTGAAATAGGCGTATTATGTACTCTATTATTTACTTCTAAATTATTTTCAAAATGTGATATTCTATTATCTACCACATTCATACATTTATTTAAATAAGAATCAAGAGATTTTTATCAGATTTTTCCCGTTTACACCAATTTTTACAAAACGAGGAAAGAGCATCTTTGGTGACCTGACGACACTGTTTCCAATCTATTTTAGATGGAGGACGATATTTTGGTCCTTTTTTCAAAAAGTTTTTAACCTCTCTGTCCTGGATGATATTGAGGTCCCCCGTAATAACATGGCCATAGGGAACATATCTAAACTTCGACGATTCACAGTTTCAAGTTAAAGGAGTATTATTTTCTACATTGACGTCTGATGTTACCGGCGTATAATTAAAAATTAAACTTCTGCTGGGTTTTTGTATGTGTATGAAATAATAGGTGGTTCTGTGTTATCAAAATAGGGAGGTATGAAGTTTTGAACGGTAGAGTCATTAAATATACTAGATAAGTTGATAAAATCAATACCTCTGCTAATATATTTAATTTTTAGAAAATGACGTTTATGATCTTCAGGTTTGTCGATACGCGGGAAGTCTATAATGGCAAAAAGCTGTAATTATACGCGAATATTCATACAGCGGGCTGAAGAAAGAGATGGTGTCACACTCCTTGAAAATATCATGTAACTTACTAATTGGTATTTGACCCAGTTTACATAATAATTGATGCCTACCATTGTTTTTAAATATAGATAGGAGATTACCAAGTGTATAATTTATACGATGTTTAATTCGTTGATTTCGATTGATACGTTTGCCATGAGACCTAATATTTCGTTGTCTTTTATCCATAATATTCATGATATCAATAGAAGAAGTTGTAGATATGTTCCCTTGTCCAAGTATTTTGTCATTTAGACCCAGGGATAAGCTGTTTGAAGTCGTTTAATCCAAAACAGCTCGATAATTTTACGGAATCTTCAAATTGTTTATGCGATTGCCCTTGTTGTTTCTGGATCGTTTCGAGCGGTTGAAATCTAATAAATTTAATATTGTGGTTGTGTTTACCTAAATGATGATGAATTATACTTTTGAATTTCTTAGGTTTTCGGAAGCGGTATAGATGTTCCTGTGTTCGTTTAAAAACTCCTGTCCTGTTTGTCCTACATATTGTATACCACACTTTGACTTTGTTCATGTAACCAGATAAATGAGGCTTTGGGTTTTCATGTAATGTCACAGGAAAAGGAAAGCGAAAAGCTCTCCTGTTCACTGTTGACCTTACAGTATTATCAGAAGATAATCTAGATCAGGTTTGTCATTTTCTGGCATTGCACGGAAATATTTGTGGATATCCATGTACATTTTATTGAATAATCTGGCTGCTGCAGCATTGCCACCTTTGACCCTGTAAAAGTGTTAAATTTACATGGGGAATTTCGATTGACGGCGGTTGAATTAATATTTGGAATGAGGTTTTTAGAGCACGTGAATATCCTTGAAATGTTATTGTATAATGTATTCTTTCCATTACGTAAAATCATGATTAATTAAAGGGTAATGAGAAGAATGGCTGTTTACAACACAGTGACATTATATCCCTTGACATATTACAGGAATCTGGTATCAGTAGTTTATTTATGGCTGTTTATAACAAACTGACATCAGATTCCTTGTCATATTACAGGAATCTGGTGTCTGCTATGTATGTATGGCTGTTTATAAAACATTGACATCAGATTCCTTGTCATATTACAGGAATCTTGTATCAGTTGTCTATGTATGGCTGTTTATAACACAGTGACATCAGATTCTGTCATATATTACAGGAATCTAGTATAAGTTGTCTATGTATGGCTGTTTATAACACAGTGACATCAGATTCCTTGTCATATTACAGGAATCTGGTGTCTGTTATGTATGTATGGCTGTTTATAACACAGTGACATCAGATTCCTTATCATATTACAGGAATCTGGTGTTGTGTATGTATGGTTGTTTAAAACACAGTGTAGGTGTCTGATGTCACTTTGTCCTGGCCTTTCAATAGAAACTTGATTCCGAAATTAATTACTGAAATGTGGTCTAGCAGTTTTATCACTGTTTAATAAAGAATTACAATTCATTAACAGTTATCATATAGAAAGGAAGTACATGAGTCCCTTCATTAAGAAGTAGAGCCAGTAACCCCAATAAACGGCCCTGTTAAGATGCATTTTGAAAACTTCAATTGTTCAAGTAAATTTACTGTGTATGTATTGCTATTTGTATTATTTTTGAAAGCATAATAAGAGAAAATTTGTATCTGCATTATATATTAGCCTGAAGTAGGTATAGATTTCATTTTGGTCAAATTTTTTAGAAATTCATCGTCTTTTTTATCTTGTGACATGATTTCATATGTGGCGCCACCCCTCGCTCATTAATAATTCTGTTGAAAGGTAAAGAATATGGTATATTTAAAAATATTTCAGCAAAAATATTTTTGGGCGAGGGGTGGAGCTTCTATTAATTTTTTTCAGAAAACTAACATAAATTTCCCCATATTATGCCAAAAATCAGCCCTTCACAAATTCACCTACATTTATGACGTCAGAAATACATCAATAATGAAGTCATTGGTCAAAAATCTTTTATAACTGAAATTATTGGACATTTTAACATATGTTTTGGTATACTTTTCTCAACTTTATAACGGTTAAGAAAAATCCGGTTTTTAGGACCAAAATTATGAGTTCGTGAACCAACTCATTGATGATAAAGCTGTTACTGAAAGTTTAAATCCAATACTGCAAATACTCATATTTATTGTTACCTAGTAATTCATCTGTTAAAAGTCCATCTTTACCAGTGCTATTGGGTTTCCTTTTTTTTTCCTGAAACATTTACAGAATAATTTTTATCTTTATACAATATGCCTAAAGCTAACTTAACTTGTGTTGAATTTGCTATCTGGTAGAGAGTCGTCTAAATATTGACAATCATCTTATTGTTATATTGATACAACTAATCTGAAGACATAGAGTCATATACATCTTTATATATACATATGACTTCAGATTCCTGTATATAATCAAGAAATCTGATGTCATAGAGTTATAAACATCTACATGTTTACATCTGACATCAGATTCCTGTATAAATCAAGGAATCTGATGTCATAGAGTTATATACATCTTTATATATACATATGACATCAGATTCCTGTACATAATCAAGTAATCTGATGTCATAGAGTTATATACAATTAAATATATACATATGACATCAGATTCGTGTATATAATCAAGGAATCTGATGACATAGAGTTATATACATCTTTATATATACATATAACATCAGATTCCTGTATATAATTAAGGAATCTGGTGTCATAGAGTGGTAAACATCTTCATATATATACATGATACCAGATTCCTGTATATAATCAAGGAATCTTATGTCATAGAGTTATATACGTATTCATATATACATACAACATCAGATTCCTGTATATAATGAAAGAATCTGATGTTATAGAGTTATAAATAGCTTTATATATACATATGACATCAGATTGCTGTATATAAAAGGAATCTGATGTCATAGAGTTATAAACATCTTCATATATACATATGACACCAGATTCCTGTATATAATCAAGGACTCTGATGTCATAGAGTTATAAACAACTACATATATACAAATAATACCAGATTCGTGTATATAATGAAGGAATCTGATGTTATAGAGTTATAAACAGTTTTATATATACATATGACATCAGATTCCTGTATATAATCAAGGAATCTGTTGACATAGAGTTATAAACATCTTCATATATACATATGATACTAGATTCCAGTAAATACTCAAGGAATCTGATGACATCTGATGAGTAATATCCATCTTTATATATACATATGACTTCCGATTCCTATATATAATCAAGGAATCTGATGTCATAGAGTTATATTCATCTTCATATATACATATGATACAAGATTCCTGTATATAATCAAGGAATCTGATGTCATAGAGTTATATACATCTTCATATATACATATGATACCAGATTCCTGTAATATGTCAAGGAATCTTATGTCACTGTGTTATAAACAGCCATACATAGACAACCTATACCAGATTCCTGTAATATGTCAAGGAATCTGATGTCACTGTGTTATAAACAGCCATACACACATAACAGACACCAGATTCCTGTAATATGTCAAGGAATCTGATGTCACTGTGTTATAAACAGCCATACATAGACAACTGACACCAGATTCCTGTAATATGACAAGGAATCTGATGTCACTGTGTTATAAACAGCCATACATAGACAACTGATACCAGATTCCTGTAATATGTCAAGGAATCTGATGTCACTGTCTTATAAACAGCCATACATAGACAACTGATACCAGATTCCTGTAATATGACAAGGAATCTGATGTCGTTGTCTTATAAACAGCCATACATAGACAACTGATTCCAGATTCCTGTAATATGACAAGGAATCTGATGTCGTTGTCTTATAAACAGCCATACATAGACCACTGACACCAGATTCCTGTAATATGACAAGGAATCTGATGTCACTGTGTTATAAACAGCCATACATAGACAACTGACACCAGATTCCTGTAATATGACAAGGAATCTGATGTCACTGTGTTATAAACAGCCATACATACACAACTGACACCAGATTCCTGTAATATGACAAGGAATCTGATGTCACTGTGTTATAAACAGCCATAAATAAACAATTAATACAAGATTCCTGTAATATGACAAGGAATCTGATGTCACTATGTTATAAACAGCAATACATAGACAACTGACACCAGATTCCTGTAATATGTCAAGTAATCTGATGTCACTGTGTTATAAACAGCCATACATAGACAACTGACACCAGATTCCTGTAATATATATCAAGGAATCCTATGTCACTGTGATATAAACAGCCATACATACATAACAGACACCAAATTCCTGCAATATGTCAGGGAATCTGATGTCACTATGTTTTACAAGCTGTATACCGGTATATGAGTATCTGTTACACACAAAAAATGAACACAACATATAATTCACTTACCTGGTAACATATTGAACTACAAGTTTTGCCTCACAGCCAACCTTTTTTTATGTCTGTAGGTGAAATCTTTCATTCTTAGTATATTTGTGATTATTTTTTTCAATCTAAAACATACAAAGTCATTTAAGCAACAGAATAACTTTATAAAAATAACCTACTAAAAACTGAACAGTAAAAAAAAGTCCTTATAATATGTTAATCAATAAACCACTTTAATAAAAGATCACATAATCTAGAAATCAGTTATTGGTAGGCAAATTGCAGATTTTATAATATAATTAACAATTTGTGGTAATACATAATGTGAACATGGGAAGATAAGCAACATTGAATATGCACAGAAGTGTAGAAAAAAAATTGAGAAGTGCACTCTCACAGTCTCAAAATGGGCCCTGCCTTCCACTGTCACCACTCATTCCACTAGCGGATTTAGGGGTTTGGAGGTGGGGGTTCGGGAAAACCCCGCTTGAATATTTTGAATTATTTTTGTGAACAAAAGCATACAATCACTTAATCATTTCTTTTTTAATGTTATCTTTATTAAAATTGAATATTCAGTGAGCGCTTAATCAGGATGAAATTATCAACAATAGACTTTTAGGATAACTCATCTAAAATGGATAATTAACGATAGGAAATGAAAAATCATCTCTTTTATCATAAATTTTTGTATTAAGCTTTCCGTTAATGATATAGATATCAAGATCGAGGAAAGGGCAGTGGTCATTGTTAGTATTAGCTTTATTTAAAGTAAGTTCAACAGGATAAATTTCTTTAGTATACATACTGAAGTCGTCATTATTGAGAGCCAATATATCATCCAAATATCTAAAAGTATTATTAAATTTTTGTATCAGATGTTGTGTCGATGGGTCTTTGCTGATTTTAGTCATAAATTGTAACTCATAGCAATACAAAACAGGTCCGCAATAAGTGGTGCACAGTTAGTCCCATTGGAATTCCGATAACCTGACGATATACGGAATCTCCAAAGCGAACAAAAATATTATCTAGTAAAATTCAAGGGCAGATATAGTATCAAAGCATGTCCAATTGACATAGTTCTTTTGTTTATTGCTACTAAAAATGACCTAAAGAGTTAGAACATATGTATTCACATTCTGACTTTTTAAATGCCCATTTAATTAGGTGTGTGAATTTTTCTTAATGAGAATGTGAAGCAATGTGGTATACAGGGTAGAAAAATCAAAACTTTGAACAGATTCAAAATCACCAATATAAGCATGCAATTTATCAAGTACTTCCAACGAGTTTTGACACTCCAAAAGTAATTAATTCCACTATTTTCAAAGGCCTTATTTGAACAATTTATTATCAGGTTTTGATTGTACCAAGTGAACTGGTAAGAAGAATAGACAATTTAGTAGTGGAACAATGGCTTGAAGACGAAATAAATCTATATTTGTAAGGTGTTTTATGTAGCTTCGGAAGCCAGTACATAGTTGGGACTTTCATTGTATTTGGTTCTGCTTGTAAAGAGGTAGCTAAAAGTTTATGTTTGTTACAGATGTCGTTTTCTGAAAATGGAGTCAGTTGGAATGTTGGTGAATTGGTGATTTCTTTTTCAGAACCTCAATGTAAAATTTACGTCAAACAATAATGATATTATTAGCAGCTTTATCGGCCGGGACAAAACAAATTCCTTGGCTAGTTCTTTAAGTTTATGTTTGATACGAGAAATAGGTTTATAATGGTTGTTGTTAAGAGTTAAATGTTCTTTAAAATGTTGAATACGTCTATCAACTATGTTCATTACTAAATTAAAAAAAGAGTCCAAAGATTTTTGTCAGCTTTTTCCCGTTTTATCCATTTTAAACAGTAAGTACAGAGTGAGTCGTGGATGATATTACGACACTTATTCCAATTAATGATTGACGGGGACGATATTTAGGTCCTTTACTGAGGAATGATTTTAACTCTCGGTCTTGAACGATGTTAAGATCTCTTGTTATA
Organism: Mytilus coruscus; assembly: GCA_017311375.1. Classification (NCBI taxonomy): domain Eukaryota; kingdom Metazoa; phylum Mollusca; class Bivalvia; order Mytilida; family Mytilidae; genus Mytilus; species Mytilus coruscus. Next base: position 28,838 of record JAASAO010001878.1, read on the forward strand.
ACATGGGAAATGGGTCCATAAATGTATTCAGAATTACTGCAATTACATGAAGTAGGTGTATTTTCACTGATATTAACATCTTTACACAATTGGCTATAATTAAACACATATTTCCGGGTAGATTTCTTGTAAATATAACAAATAAGAGGAGCTCAGTATTATCAAAATATCCAGGAATTTGTTCTTTAACAGAATGGTCGTTAAAATACCGACAATATTTACAAAATCAAAACCTTTATTGACATACTTTATTTTAATAAAATGTTTTTATGATCTTCAGGGCGATCAATTTTGGAAAACAGTTTAGAATAACAATATGCCATTATAATTTGAATGATTTCATACTTAGGACTGCTATATGAAATTGTGTTGCAATCCTCTAAAATTTTATTTAACTTATTAACCGGTAATGAACAGAGCTTTGTTAACAGATAATGTCTGCCGTTGTTTTTTGAAATAGAAATTAGGTCCGAAATATTGGTATGATTGGTCCGAAATTTTCTTTGATTGCGATTTTTTCTACGACCATGAGAACGGTTTTTACGAACAGTTTTAGAAACTATATCCAAAATGTTAACAGAATCGGTTCTTGATATATTACCAATTCCCATGATATTATCATTAAGACCGAGAGGGTAGACTGTCTGTAATTTTTTAATCCAATTTAATTCAATTATTTTCCGTGATCGTACAAACTTTGAATGAGATTCACCAGGCTGCTTATTTACTACTTCTAAAGGTTGAACTGTTAAATATTTAATAGGATGATTGTGCTTCTTAAGGTGTTGATAAATGATACTTTTGAATTTATTGGGTCTTTTAAAACGATACAGGTGTTCTTGCGTGCGTTTAGATAAAATCGCCCAGTTTCACCTACGTACTGAATACCGCATACCGCTTTGTTTCATGTGAGTAAATAAATAATACTGTTTGATTTTCAAGTTATATCAGTTTCAAAATTTAAAGAAAATGTGCGACCATTAAACGTGGACCTTACCGTATTGTTGGTGGAAAGACGGGGACATGTAAGTCATTTTTTGGCATGACACTTATCGATAGAAGGGTAACCACGATTTTTATTGTTAAAAATGTTAGCGATGGTAGTATTTTTAGATAAGCGATTTTGAAGATTGAGACGTTTGTACATTCAATGTTTGCCACTTTTCATTTATTGAAGTATTTTATCTGGAATTAAACAATTAAACTAATCTAAAAATTCAATTTTGAGTAACTATATGACAGATGAACAAAAGCGTGCCAATTATTGAAAACATAAGGTTTGGTTAACTATAAAGAAAACTTCTATAATGTTCAAAATGCTTCTAAAAAACCACTTTAAGCTCTGGATCCGCGCCTGCATTCAGTAATGTAATCTGTATTCATGTTGTATTTGTATATATTGTAGATATACCCGTGTTTCAATGAATAAAGACAATGTTTGATAAATATCTATATCAAAATTTGCCCTTTTCATATCATCATTTCACACGTAAAATGCCTATTTCAGGATTGGCACCCTGCCTTTTGAAATCTTAGCTGGAACACTGTTGACCAAACTGTTTTAGTGTGTGTTTCATAGTTATTGCAAAATTCCAAAGAATTAAGTTAACTCTCATATGAAGTAGTTACATGGAATTAATTTGTTATGTAAGTCAATTTAGATAACCATTGAATATTCCAAATAATGCAGTTTAGTATTTTCTTCTCATACCTGATGCTATCAAACATTAAAAATATACCATATTTTTATTGCTGCTTTTCCTCTTTGGCTTTCCATATTGGCATGTGTAAATGGCTGTTATATTAATACAGAATGTGCTACTGCCTTGAGTAATATCAGCGTACTTCCACAGAATCCATCACTCTGTTTTTTTTTCTTTTTTTTCCTTGTGTCATCTGACCTGCTATACAATGATAAAATACATATATTGAATGCAGAAATCCTTTTAATATAAAAATAAGGAGATATGGTATTAGTATGGAATTATGGATCCAATATACTTGCAATGAAAGTAAACTGTTGAAACCTTATGTGAACTAAAGCATGTGTAGTACTGAAAGCTTATCTGCATTTAAATTTAAGTCTTTTATATAAACGAAGACAATTATTCTGTTTATCTTATTATTTTAACTGTTTTACAAACATTTTCCGTTTTGTGTATTTCTTTCGACTTAGTCAGAGGAGATAACTCAGATAATATAACTTTAATAAAGGATTTATGTATAGAATTTACTTATTTTGTTTTGTTACAAGTAAACAAATCCTGTGACCCTCATTTTAATTTTATTTTCTGAGAGCATATAATAACAGTTATGACTTCTCAAATTTTATCTTTAAGTTCTATCACTTAGTTTTCTTTCTATCGTACCCAATTGATTTTTCCATGTACAATCTATACAAAATGCTGTGTGACCCATACTTTTTATTATAATTTAAAAAAAAACATAGTATAAACTACATTTTGTCAAATAATTTTAAAAAGAAAGACCACTGATCTACGTAAAACTTATCATTTCATTTCAGATTGTATGCACCAAATGATTACCGATTCATTCATCTATCATTTATCATTCGGTCATTAAATTTTTTGCAATATATCAAAATCCTAGAACCTTCAATTAATATACTCTGGAACCAATTTTAAAAAAAATACCTGACAGATTCCATTTTATTTTCACCGAAAATAAGTTTTTAAGCAAATGTTATACATGCAATCAATTGGGAATAGTAAATTATACCTATATATATGATGTGTACAAGATGCAAGTTTGTACAAATTATAATTTGTACAGGATTTTTGTACAAGTTATAAGTTTTTAACACATACATGTACCTTATTGCATCAGATGATAAAAGTTTATCTTCTCAAATTTATCAGCTTAATGTATTAAATTTAAATTTATATACTTCAACCCAACATAGATTTAGTACTATTCTCCTTGTCATAAGACTCGAAATAAGGACACCTGAATGGTTTAAATTCTATTTTATTTTTCTCCTTATACCAAAATCATATCCATAAAAAGTCTCTTTGTGGTCTTATAAATTAATGTTTTTAATGTATCAATGCTCAGTATTAGACTGTATCATGTAGTCATGGAAATATGACAGAAATATGCGAAACAAAAGACTGTTAAACTGGACCCCTGTTGTATATAAATATAAGAAGATGTGGTATGAGTGCCAATGAGATAACTCTCCATCCAAGTCAAAATTTATAAAAGTAAACCATTATAAGTCAAAGTACGGTCTTCAACACGGAGCCTTGGCTCACACCGAACAGCAAGCTATAAAGGGCCCCAAAAATTACTAGTGTAAAACCATTCAAACGGGAAAACCAACGGTCTAATCTATATAAAAAACGAGAAACGAGAAACACTTATGAACCATATCAACAAACGACAACTACTGAACATCAGATTCCTGACTTAGGACAGGTGCAAACAAATGCAGCGGGTTTAAACGTTTTAATGGTACCAAACCTTCACCATTTTTCTGAAACAATAGTGTAACATCACAACATAGAAAGACACACTATAAAATATCAACTGAAATAACTTAACTCAATCAAAGGACATATTAACACCAGTGAACATACACTGAACAAATAAATTTGACCTATGATACAATGTAAATACAAAATAAATAAACTAAGGGAAGAACAATAAAAGTAACATGTTATACCGCTTTGAAATGTTAAACAATTTAAGAAAAACAATATGCTCGAACAAAAATATCAGCCATTTGCAATTACTTTAAACACAGGTAAATGAAAATAATGTTGTTGTTAGGTATACGTGTACAGTTCAAATAGAGAAAGGAAATATTTTTACAAAATAAATAATTTTGATGTTCATAGTACGAAGTGAAAATTTATAGTAATACCAAACACTGATCAAAGCTGGTATATAGACCAGATATAACCCTGAATAACATTAAATAACAAAAAAGCATTACAATTAGTATCAACAGGTCAGATAAACAAAAACGTACGATTTGAGAGTACTCGCAGTTACTGACAGCTAGTTAAAAGCCAAAAACAATTAATAATAAAAAATCATGCATCAGAGACTAAAATCAACTAAAACACATCCCAGGGATTTATTATTTTAACGTCATGGACAGATAAAGAAGACATGACTTGTGCAATGCCAAAAATAAATGTATCGACAGGCAGTAGGATAGTTAGTTTAACCTCTTTATAGATCAAAATGAACGTGGGTGTGTCTTTATACATCCCGTTTGAAAAGAATACAAATTTAGTTATGTTTTAATTTGCTGATGACAAAATCGATATTAGTGCCAATGTAAACTATATTCAAAGATCTAATTACAACATTGGTAAGATAACCTTTACTAATAAGTTTGTTTAAAGGTTCGATGAGTTTACACGGATCACATAGTGATTCACTTATCGCTACACTTCGGTGCGGAGATTTAGATGGAATGGCGGACCAGTTTAAAAGACTGTGTGCTTGTATCATCCATTTGTGTTCAGCTGTTCATAAAACAGTTAACTTGTACAAAAATTCTATACAAATTATAATTTGTACATTACAATTTGAACACAACATATATTTTGTTATTGTAATCCTGGCACAGAAAGAAAGTTCACAAAATTTATGATAAAATTTATGGTTTTTAATAAAAACCAGGGCTTTTTACCTCAAATTAATAACCTGAATTTCACCAAAATATAATATGCACATATATTGCACAACAAATATGCAAAATTTCATTGGCTTGATCCTACCTATAAGCTATACTTTTGTAGTTTTTGCTTTTACGAAAATTGTTGACTGACAGACAGATGGATAGTTCGACAAACTGAAATTATAAGGTGTCCCGCATCCTAACTTTGTGCTGGAAACATAAAACACATGAGTCTTAACTATTCACTTTTATAAAAGTTTAAATGCTATGCTGTTCAATTTTAATTTAAGCAAATTATGAGTGCATGTGACTTTTTAATGACCCTTTACGTTTGAATTTATATCACATTTTCAAGTATTACTATCAGCAGAGATATGTAATACATTGTATACACCTTATCGCTATTTGGAAATCTGTCCCGCCTGACCCGAGAATCTGTCCCACCTGACCCAAGAATCTGTCCCGCTTGAACTTTTGACGTCATACTTCTTCTTCTTTCGTAATTCCCTCCTGTTTAGGAGCACTCGGATGAGACCGATAAATTATAACAGTATCTGTACATTAAAACACAATAAATCCTCTGTAAAATATGAATGAACAGTATCCTCCACCATAATATCCAGTGTATACAACAATCACTTTTCCATTGTGGTGTCAGATATTTTCTATTATGACGTCAAAATTTTACGGGAAATTTTGTGATGTCCAGTAATGGCGGACAAATAGCGATAAGGTGTTTTATATGTCTCTGCTATCAGTCTATATTTACTATGTTTATGAAATGTAATGTGTACTTTTGTCATTGTTTTTTTTTTTCTTTCTCCGTGTAGATTGGGGTTGATGTTAATAACTTGTATAAACTTGTCTGTGTGTAATGTGTAAGTTTCTCTAATGTTTGTGGTATTTTCACATTTCTTGATCGGTGTGAGAAAAATATTTCTCCTCACTAGTGAAATATCTGTTCTCGACAAATGATTGGTCGAAATTTAATTATGACGTTAAATTTTCTTGGTTTCATCTGAATTTCATATTGTGACGTCATGAAAAAAGGCGAACATGCCTGATGACGTCACATATAAAGAACACAACTTTCTGAAAATCTTTGAAAAAGGAATGATAAAAATCATTAGAGAAACAGATTTCACCACTATAACTCGTGTATTACGATATTTCTCCACTCTCAACAGTTAAATTTTAATTATTTAAAAAGCTCGGCAAGCCTGGCGCTTTAAATATTAAAATTTAACTGTCTCGAGTGGAGAAATATCGTAACACACTTGTTTCAGTGGTGAAATCTATATATCTTCAATATTATCTATCTGTTTTCATAACTTGTCTGCCTGTGGGTTACACCGGAGCGTCTTTTTACCACAGAACACCACAGAATACCACAGAACACTCAAAATATACCACAGAACTACACACATTACAATAAAACTACTAAAATATACCACAGAACATTAGAATTACTTTATAAAATGCAAATCTAATAATTCAGAATAATTACATTATTTCTTTAATTCGGGTTGCACCAATTTACAATATTTTTTCGTGAAATTAAGAAATCTGCGAGTTTATTAAATATGTTGTTCAACAATAAAAACTTTATATAAATAAAACATGTTTTTCTACAAAAAAAGTTGACCTGACGGATTTTACCAGCGAATATTACGCTACGAATAATATTGATCTGATCGACAAAAAGTGTTAATATCGCTTTTTCTTTTAACATGTTTTCATTAAATTAAGAAATCTGCGAGATTAATGAATATTTTATATGAAAATATAACCTTTATAGTAAAAAAAAATTTCTACAAAAAAGTTGACCTGACGGATTTTACCGGCGCGATCGATCGAATCACGCTATGAATAATATTGACTTGATTTTCAGGAAGAGTTAATATTTATCATATGTAACTATTTTTTCTGTGAAATTAAGAAACCTATAAGACAATAATTTTAATTTTCAACTAAAATAATGGTGATCATCGGCTCACATTTTAATCATGAATTTTTATATCATAAAAATTGTATTCTTGAAATTACTTGACAATAATTAGAACAGGAGGACTGCTATCAACATTCTATTTAATATAATATATATCATTAATAATGGAATATTTACAAAATTATTCATTGTTTGGATTCTAGTTGCCACCTGATTATATAAGGTAATTCAATTAGTTTTTTTGATGTCTCAGGTGTGAAAACTTAAATGACATGTTAATTGGCTTGATTGGTGGTTACGACAAGTGTCAAAATTGGTTAATCTAATTAAATTTTGGTACTTTAATTGTGTCAGTGAACTTACTAAGGTCAACATTAATTTTGGACTCAAAAATATAGAATCTATATGTAAATGCTACATATACATGTACCAGTTTTCTCGATATAAAGTTTCAGTTCAACGATTTCTAAATGCGTACAAAATTTGGTAAAAATCCGAAATATTGTCATATGATTGGAGACGATACACACACAACATAAGATTCAAAAACAGTCATCGAACTTTTTGACAATTAAAAAGAAAAACTTATAATACGATATTAGTCAACTCAAATATAACTGTCCTACAACAACTTCAGATATCTTTTTGAAAGTATTTGGTAGCCCTTAACACAGGATTGTTTTATATATAACTCTAATGGAGAAAACTTTGATGTACAAACAAATTTAAATAATTGTTTGAAAGAACTCTTGATATCAGCTTAACTAATTACTTTAATCAGTTTAATAAAGTTTAATTATTTGTTGACAACAAATTTAATTAAATGTCACATTAACCATTTTGATTATTATTGTACCAACTCTTAATATAAAATTAATCAAAAGTGACCAAAAGACTGATAAACAAAATAAATTTAACAAATAATTACGGAATGCATCTAAACATTTTCAAAATGATTTAAAATTACAAAAGATTAAAATGTATTTAAAATATAAATGTCACAAATATAAATAATCTTTGTATATTATGGTTTTAATAACTAGGGTTTTTGGTATGATCCCAATTATTGGCCATTCAGTTGGGGGCGTAGCGATAGTGAATCGACCCTAAATAGAAAAATTAAATTTATTTGAATAATAAATGTCAAATAACCAAAAAAAATGAACAATAACACGATAATAATGTCTGAAGTATTAATATTTCGAAGTTCTGTGGTAAATGTTGGGTGTTCTGTGGTATTCTGTGGTGTTCTGTGGTAAAAAGACGCTCCCTGGTTACACTATTAAATAAATGTTGCCATCTTGCTTGGTTCCAAATTTAAAGTAAATCCTTTCAATAATTAAAACGTAATTAGAATTTTCATATCTGTCAGGACAATCGTCAGGACATTGTCAGGACATTAGTGTAACCCTCTGCCTGTTAACAATTACACCTCCTTGCTGAAGAGTTCAGTATATATCGCCCGTTGTTGTATATTATTGTCTTTTGTGTATGATTATTGATATTTTATCTCTGACGTACGACATGAGATGCCGTGTATTTAACGGACACAGGCCTGAACGTGTTTAAATAATATCATAATATTGGTCGTTCGGTTTAGAAATTTAAATCTACTAATTATACGCCATTTTTTTATTGAGTGAACCGTAATCGAGACAGGTAAATTTATTTAGTATTCTTAAATTTAGAATTATAGTATTGATATGGTTTCCAAATCAAAGCTTTGACGAAGAACCTGACGATAAAAATATTGTGTTACATGAAAATTCTGAATAACTAGAAATTTTAAAAAATTAGTGAGTATGGCCAAGTAGTCCATCAGCTAGTTTTCAAAAGCGCTCTAGTTAAGGAGTTTGTGTTACACCCCAGGGTACCGCGATTTTTTTTTATAGAATTCAACTTCATTATCTTATTGATAAATTACAAGGTGTTATACTAAGGAAAAAGTGTCCAAAAGAGGTTTAAAAACGTCCCTTTCAATGGTCCCCTCATTTAGTAATCACGACTAAGTAATTTATATTTAAAAATTTTAATATAAAGCGATTAAAAAAATTAAAGTATAGGTATAAACAACCAAAACAGATTTAAAACTATCATATTTAATGTAACACTGAAGATTTTTTGTTTAAAAAAAAATGTTTATTTACATTACAAACAATCCGATTTTTTGTTAAAATTAAGGCATATTTTCTCATATAATAGAGAAATTCGTAACTCAATTACCCGTATTTGTGAATTAAACTTTAGAATTGATGAGTATGCAATGTTTAAACTATTTGCAATATTTATATATCGTCTAAAATATGAATTATTCAATAAAACGTATGTACGTGCAAATACTCGTGAAATACCGGAAATCATCACATTACCGTCTTCGATTCAGTCGACAATATATTCATACCTGAGTGCGCACATAAGCACTTAAGCTTATCAATTTGCAACTGAAAACAAATATTAAATTGTCGGTTTAATTTGTTTTTGTGAGACAAATTATTTTATAAAGAAACGGTGTAACGAAATATTTATGACAAAATGACAAATTAAGGTTAAATTTTTGCGTTCTAAAAAGGGTGCACTCTATCAAACTCAATCTGCTGACATGTCTTTACTTTAAAAGTCAAATCAAAGTTAGATTTATGCAGGATTAAGTATTTTTAACTTAAAGCAAACACGTAAAACTTATTGAATTAGAATGTATGTACTTGCAAGCCAATTTTAACCAAAGTCAATTGTATGAGGGTGTGGATGATTGAGGGTTCAGCAGGTTGGAAACAACCCCTCAAATGAGGAGTACGTAACCCCTCAATTTAATGACTATACCTTTAATGAGGGGTACATTTCAAGTGATAAAAAATATTTTTTTGTAATAACCACTTTTAGTACAAATGAGCACATATTTATATTATTTGAAGAAACTTTTCCCAAAGAACTATACATCTATTTGGTACGAGAAACACTTATGAACCATATCAACAAACGACAACTACTGAACATCAGATTCCTGACTTAGGACAGGTGCAAACAAATGCAGCGGGTTTAAACGTTTTAATGGTACCAAACCTTCACCCTTTTTCTGAAACAATAGTGTAACATCACAACATAGAAAGACACACTATAAAATATCAACTGAAATAGCTTAACTCAATCAAAGGACATATTAACACCAGTGAACATACACTGAACAAATAAATTTGACCTATGATACAATGTAAATACAAAATAAATAAACTAAGGGAAGAATAATAAAAGTAACATGTTATACCGCTATGAAATGTTAAACAATTTAAGAAAAACAATATGCTCGAACAAAAATATCAGCCATTTGCAATTACTTTAAACACAGGTAAATGAAAATAATTTTGTTATTAGGTATACGTGTACAGTTCAAATAGAGAAAGGAAATATTTTACAAAATAAATAATTTTGATGTTCATAGTACGAAGTGAAAATTTATAGTAATACCAAACACTGATCAAAGCTGGTATGTAGACCAGATATAACCCTGAATAACATTAAATAACAAAAAGCATTACAATTAGTATAAACAGGTCAAATAAACAAGAAAGTACGATTTGAGAGTACTCGCAGTTACTGACAGCTAGTTAAAAGCCAAAAACAATTAATAATAAAAATCATGCATCAGAGACTAAAATAAACTAAAACACATCCAAGGGATTTATTATTTTAACGTCATGGACAGTCAAAGAAGACATGACTTGTGCAATGCCAAAAATAAATGTATCGACAGGCAGTAGGATAGTTAGTTTAACCTCTTTATAGATCAAAATGAACGTGGGTGTGTCTTTATACATCCCGTTTGAAAAGAATACAAATTTAGTTATGTTTTAATTTGCTGATGACAAAATCGATATTAGTGCCAATGTAAACTGTATTCAAAGATCTAATTACAACATTGGTAAGATAACCTTTACTAATAAGTTTGTTTAAAGGTTCGATGAGTTTACACGGATCACATAGTGATTCACTTATCGCTACACTTCGGTGCGGAGATTTAGATGGAATGGCGGACCAGTTTAAAAGACTGTGTGCTTGTATCATCCATTTGTGTTCAGCTGTTCATAAAACAGTTAACTTGTACAAAAGTTCTATACAAATTATAATTTGTACATTACAATTTGAACACAACATATATTTTTTATTGTAATCCTGGCACAGAAAGAAAGTTCACAAAATTTATGATAAAATTTATGGTTTTTAATAAAAACCAGGGCTTTTTACCTCAAATTAATAACCTGAATTTCACCAAAATATAATATGCACATATATTGCACAACAAATATGCAAAATTTCATTGGCTTGATCCTACCTATAAGCTATTCTTTTGTAGTTTTTGCTTTTACGAAAATTGTTGACTGACAGACAGATGGATAGTTGGACAAAGTGAAATTATAAGGTGTCCCGCATCCTAACTTTGTGCTGGAAACATAAAACACATGAGTCTTAACTATTCACTTTTATAAAGTTTAAATGCTATGCTGTTCAATTTTAATTTAAGCAAATTATGAGTGCATGTGACTTTTAATGACCCTTTACGTTTTAATTTATATCACATTTCCAAGTATTACTATCAGCAGAGATATGTACACCTTATCGCTATTTGGAAATCTGTCCCACCTGACCCGAGAATCTGTCCCACCTGACCCAAGAATCTGTCCCTTGAACTTTTGACGTCATACTTCTTCTTCTTTCGTAATTCCCTCCTGTTTAGGAGCACTCGGATGAGACCGATAAATTATAACAGTATCTGTACATTAAAACACAATAAATCCTCTGTAAAATATGAATGAACAGTATCCTCCACCATAATATCCAGTGTATACAACAATCACTTTTCCATTGTGGTGTCAGATATTTTCTATTATGACGTCAAAATTTTACGGGAAATTTTGTGATGTCCAGTAATGGCGGACAAATAGCGATAAGGTGTATTATATGTCTCTGCTATCAGTCTATATTTACTATGTTTATGAAATGTAATGTGTACTTTTGTCATTGTTTTTTTTTTTTTCTCCTTGTAGATTGGGGTTGATGTTAATAACTTGTATAAACTTGTCTGTGTGTAATGTGTAAGTTTCTCTAATGTTTGTGGTATTTTCACATTTCTTGATCGATGTGAGAAAATATTTCTCCTCACTAGTGAAATATCTGTTCTCGGCAAATGATTGGTCGAAATTTAATTATGACGTTAAATTTTCTTGGTTTTATCTGAATTTCATATTGTGACGTCATGAAAAAGTCGACCATGCCTGATGACGTCACATATAAAGAACACAACTTTCTGAAAATCTTTGAAAAGGAATGATAAAATCATTAGAGAACAGATTTCACCACTATAACTCGTGTATTACGATATTTCTCCACTCTCAACAAGTAAATTTTAAGTATCTAAAAAGCTTGGCAAGCCTCGCGCTTTAAATATTAAAATTCAACTGTCTTGAGTGGAGAAATATCGTAACACACTGTTGCAGTGGTGAAATCTATATATCTTCAATATTATCTATCTGTTTTCATAACTTGTCTGCCTGTGAGTTACACCGGAGCGTCTTTTACCACAGAACACCACAGAATACCACAGAACACTCAAAATATACCACAGAACTACACACATTACAATAAAACTTCTAAAATATACCACAGAACATTAGAATTACTTTATAAAATGCAAATCTAATAATTCAGAATAATTACATTATTCTTTAATTCAGGTTGCACCAATTTACAATATTTTTCGTGAAATTAAGAAATCTGCGAGTTTATTAAATATGTTGTTCAACAATAAAACTTTATATAAATAAAACATGTTTTTCTACAAAAAGTTGACCTGACGGATTTTACCAGCGAATATTACGCTACGAATAATATTGATCTGATCAACAAAAGTGTTAATATCGCTTTTTCTTCTAACATGTTTTCATTAAATTAAGAAATCTGCGAGATTAATGAATATTTCATATGAAAATATAACCTTTATAGTAAAAAAAAAAATCTACAAAAAGTTGACCTGACGGATTTTACAGGCGCGATCGATCGAATCACGCTATGAATAATATTGACTTGATTTTCAGGAAGAGTTAATATTTATCATATGTAACTATTTTTCTGTGAAATTAAGAAACCTATAAGACAATAATTTTAATTTTCAACTAAAATAATGGTGATCATCGGCTCACATTTTAATCATGAATTTTATTATTATAAAATTGTATTCTTGAAATTACTTGACAATAATTAGAACAGGAGGACTGCTATCAACATTCTATTTAATATAATATATATCATTGATAATGGAATATTTACAAAATTCTTCATTGTTTGATTTTAGTTGCCACCTGATTATATCAGGTAATTCAATTAAATTTATTTGATATCTCAGGTGTGAAAACTTAAATGACATGTTAATTGGCTTGATTGGTGATTACGACAAGTGTCAAAATTTGTTAATCTAATTAAAGTTTGGTACTTTAATTGTGTCAGTGAACTTACTAAGGTCAACATTAATTTTGGACTCAAAATATAGAATCTATATGTAAATGATACATATACATGTACCAGTTTTTCGATATAAAGTTTCAGTTCAACGATTTCTAAATGCGTACAAAATTTGGTAAAATTCGAAATATTGTCAAATGATTGGAGAAGATACACACACAACATAAGATTCAAAAACAGTTATCGAACTTGAACTTTTGACAATTAAAAGAAAAACTCATAATATGATATTAGTCAACTCAAATATAACTGTCCTACAACAACTTCAGATATCTTTTGAAAGTATTTGGTAGCCCTTAACACAGGATTGTTTTATATATAACTCTAATGGAGAAAACTTTGATGTACAAACAAATTTAAATAATTGTTTGAAAGAACTCTTGATATCAGCTTAACTAATTACTTTAATCACTTTAATAAAGTTTAATTATTTGTTGACAACAAATTTAATTAAACGTCACATTAACCATTTTGATTATTATTGTAACAACTCTTAATATAAAATTAATCAAAAGTGACCAAAAAACTGATAAACAAAATAAATTTAACAAATAATTACAGAATGCATCTAAACATTTTCAAAAATGATTTAAAATTACAAAAAGATTAAAATGTATTTAAAATATAATTGTCACAAATATAAATAATCTTTAGAAAATGAAAGGATATGGAGTAAATGTACATGGGACAAAATCGCACACAATACATAGAAAACATAGAAAATTATCAATGAACAGGGCTTTTATATATTATGTATATTATGGTTTTAATAACTAGGGTTTTTGGTATGATCCCAATTATTGGCCATTCAGTTAGAGGCGTAGCGATAGTGAATCGACCCTAAATAGAAAATATAAATTTATTTGAATAATAAATGTCAAATAACAAAAATGAACAATAACACGATAATAATGTCTGAAGTATTAATATTTCGAAGTTCTGTGGTAAATGTTGGGTGTTCTGTAGTATTCTGTGGTGTTCTGTGGTAAAAGACGCTCCCTGGTTACACTATTAAATAAATGTTGCCATCTTGCTTGGTTCCAAATTTAAAGTAAATCCTTTCAATAATAAAAACGTAATTAGAATTTTCATATCTGTCAGGACAATCGTCAGGACATTAGTGTAACCTCTGCCTGTTAACAATTACACCTCCTTACTGAAGAGTTCAGTATATATCGCCCGTTGTTGTATATTGTTGTCCTTTGTGTATAATTATTGATATTTTTCTCTGACGTACGACATGAGATGCCGAGGCCTGAACGTGTTTAAATAATATCATAATATTGGTCGTTCGGTTTAGAAATTTAAATCTACTAATTATACGCCATTTTTTATTGAGTGAACCGTAATCGAGACAGGTAAATTTATTTAGTATTCTTAAATTTAGAATTATAGTATTGATATGGTTTCCAAATCAAAGCTTTGACGAAGAACCTGACGATAAAAATATTGTGTTACATGAAAATTCTGAATAACTAGAAATTTTAAAAATAGTGAGTATGGTTAAGGATTTGTATAGTGATAAGCCTTCTCACTATACAAATCCTTGGTATGGCAGCGTCAAATGAGGAGTACGTAATCCCTCAATTTAATGACTATACCTTTAATTAGGGTACATTTCAAGTGATAAAAATATTTTTGTAATAACCACTTTTTAGTACAAATGAGCACATATTTATATTATTTGAAGAAACTTTTCCCAAAGAACTATACATCTATTTGGTATTATATGGTCAAATCATGTCCAAGAATTTTGTAATATTCCTTGTCTTATATCTTTTAGAAAAGTTGTTCCAAATATAATGATTTTTTTCCACTTTTAAGTTAAAAAATCTTAGTTTTTCTTTTTTCTTTTCTACAACAGTAAAATTACCCCTTGTCTGACGGATAGTCCCTCATTTAAGGCATATCCCTCATTTGGGGGGTTGTTCCCAACCAGTTAATAGAATAGAGAGAATGGGCTAAAATATAAGAAAAAGGGAAAATGGACCCAAAAAATCCTACCTTCTTCACAAACGACATCTACATATCATTCAAGAGAAAATCGGAAGAATTATCTGAAAACAGTCTTTTTGTAAATATTTGATTTACTTTCAATTTATATATTTGTGCGTGTTATTCTACATTGGCTAGAGGTATAGGAGGAGGGTTGAAATCTCACAAAACATGTTTTACCCCTTTGCATATTTACGCATGTACCAAGCCAGGAGCCTCTGACCTTTAGTAGTCTTATTTTAAAACTTAGTGAGTATGGCACTTATATGTTTTGCAGTTTAGAGTGACGTCCATTTTCATTGACCTAGTACACATCTTTGTTTAGAGGATAGCTGAAGCCCGCCTCCTGGTGTGGGAATTTCGAGCTGTGTTGAAGACCCATTGGTGGCCTTGGGCTGTTTTCTTCTCTTTGGTCGGGTTGTTGTCTCTTCGACACATTCCCCTTTTCCATTCTCAATTTTACGATTCTCTTGATAATACTTGCATTCTTATGGAAACTACAATACTTCACACATTTATGTAGGGAATAGCGCTAAAAGTAAAATTAATGGAATAAGTTAAAACTTAGAAAAAGTACATTCAGTTTTAATGAATGTTATCTGTTAAGATCTAACTGAATTGCCTTTTTTCTCTATTCTTAAATAAGGTTTTTTTCCCTTTATTCTGCACTTTTGTCCATTATTCTCTATTCTGTAAACCCAATCCAGACCCTTATCAAGAGCAAATAATCTAAACAACAACAAACAGTAGTAAAATACACATGAAATAAATACATTAAAATATCTCAAAGATAACCACTGACGATGTTCCTGACCTTTTACCTGTTTCAATATCTTATTATAGATTTCAACCCCTCCCCTCTTTTTTTAATCAAAAGCCTTTTCCTATACAAAACCTATACACGATTGTGTGAGCTATCGCAAAACAAATGATGTAATATAAATATGAAATGAAATTGTTAATAAAAAATAGGTTTTCTTTAGAGATTTACCACCCTCCCCCCCTTTTATTTTTAATTAAATGCCTTCCCCTATAAAAAAAAAACTTATATAAGTACACGTTTGTGTAACTGTCGCAGAATACTCGTATGTACTTTTAACAATGAAATGAACTTGTTTATGAAAATAGATTTTTAGAGATTTCAACCCCCCTTTTTTTAATTAAATACTTTTTCCTATACAAAATCCTACACACCTATGTGTAAACTCTCGCAAAATACCCGTATGTACTGTCAACAATGCAATGACAGTCAGTTGGTCAATTTTAAAAACGTAAGTCTGACCCTTGAATTCACATACATTATTTAAAGGTACACTAATCACTTAAGTGTACAATAGGACAGCTATTCGGTGTATGAATAAGATTATTTATTTAATTTTGGTTTAAAACATTGTGAAAGTAAAGCTAGATTTAAATATTAAAACCTGTAATTGTGTGGGCTCAACAGCCAAGAGAAATGAAGGATAATCCAATATTAACTTTAACCCCATTTTACAGACACTGTTAAAAATCTTTTATACCCAAGTAAAGAAAATATAAAATGCCTATAAGCGAGGATCCGAGAGGTGTTGCTAAACAGATCCGACGCATGTTAATTTATTGGCGAACACAGACACATATAAAGGCATAAATTGCAAATAATGTATAAATTCACGAAATTTAAGCTACTTAAATCAATTTTTTTTTGGATTTTTTTTTGCGATTTTCAGAACAAATATTAATTTATTTCTCTGAATTTGCCACAAATACTAGTATGATTATTATATTTTTTGGAATGATTATTTTGAGCTTGAAATATTGTATAGATACGTGTCTATATTGTTGAAGACTGCTTGTTGCTCTCTAGATGTCCATTGTATAGATACGTGTCTATATTGTTGAAGACTGCTTGTTGCTCTCTAGATGTCCATTGTATAGATACGTGTCTATATTGTTGAAGACTGCTTGTTGCTCTCTAGATGTCCATTGTATAGATACGTGTCTATATTGTTGAAGACTGCTTGTTGCTCTCTAGATGTCCATTGTATAGATACGTGTCTATATTGTTGAAGACTGCTTGTTGCTCTCTAGATGTCCATTGTATAGATACGTGTCTATATTGTTGAAGACTGCTTGTTGCTCTTTAGATGTCCATTGTATAGATACGTGTCTATATTGTTGAAGACTGCTTGTTGCTCTCTAGATGTCCATTGTATACTTTTGTCGTTTGGTCACTGTCTCATTGGCGTATATCTATAAAAAATTAAGGAGGTTCGCTACTCAGTTTCAAAATAACAAGCTTTACACTAGTATATATTGATAGGGTAATATTAAAGGAAACAATAGAGCAAAAAAAATATATAGGTCAATGTGCTTGTTTTCGAGATATTAGCCATTGAAATTTTGGCGGGAAAATGTTCTCTCTTGATTTTTCATAGCTTTATCATTGACAAGTTTAAGTGATCAAAAACTGTTAAAAAATAACAAGGATTTTATAAGACTTTTACAGATGGCTTATAATTATACATGCAAAAGATTTATAAAAAGAAAAATGGGGGTCAATGGGCAAAATTTTTTAAGGCATTCAAATGCATAAAACCGGAGGATTCCGAAAATCTGACAAAAAATACAAAACATGACAAGCGAACATCCTTAAGTGCATTTGTTATCCCTGATTATCTTATCAATTTGATAGGTACTTGGGGAGAGGACAATTTTTTTTAGCCCTCCCTCTTTTTCCAAAATCCGTTGGTTTTTTTTTTTGGTTTTTTTTTTTTGGTTTTTTTTTTTCTCCATTAATTTCAATTATTTTCGCGTTTTACTGTATAATATGAACATAAATATACTAGAAATAACTTATATTTGCTATTTTCTATCAATGCCAACTTTACTATCCATAGTGAATCATAGTGGTCATTGATGCATTATAAAGATAGTATACTATATCAGAGGCCGCTGTGGAAAGTAAACTTGGAATTGTCCTGTCCCCAAGTACCTATGATCAATTCGAATATTTTTAACCGCCTTGGTGGTCTCGTGATAGCGTATTCCCCGCGAGTGTCGTAGGTCATGGGTTCGACCCCGCCTAGGTCAAAATAAAGACTTGAAAATTGGTATTTGCTGCTTCGAAGCACGATAAAGAATTTGATAGACCCATAATTCTCCTCTAAGTACGCATCATTCAGGAGAAAGTACACAGATTGGTCAGCTCGGAGTCAGAATAATGTGTCTGGGTAGGGTGACATGTCTTTCTGTGGACTATTGTGAACTAGCACGTTAAATATCCGACTAAGCGTGTCAGTCTAGTACAAAGCAGGGTTTATATTTCATATCAAATTATCATGCTCTCGTCCTGAATATGCATTTAAGTTGCCACAGGACGTTGAAGAGTCATCCATCCATATACTGAATATTGATATCGGATTCATACAGAAATATCTAAAACTCAGTTACCTTAAATATTTGTAACTTTAAATCAAATATTTAGGTCTTTCCACTTTTCTGTGAAAAGACCTATTGTATTTGTTCTGATTATTATTTTATTCATGCCAAATTTTGTTCTCGCGTAAAATTTTTGTTTCGCAATATGTCGCTAAGATATTTCTTACATAGTATCATACAGTTTATGCGCTATTTATTTTCACACATTCTAAGCCGAACAATTTTCTTTGTAAGAGTTATCTCCCTATTCACTGTTTATCAAGTGTGTGCATCTCCTTCGTAACAAAAAAAGATATCGACAAAATTCTTTTTCTAAATTGTTCGTTACATCCTCAGAAATTTTTGGCTAATTTGGATCGAAGCGATTCGATGAAATTTTATAGGAGTTATCTACCTTTACCAAATAAATTTGTCGGTATATTTTTTTAACTCATAAACCGTTAACCGTATAACCATTGAATCTTTTTATTTGAGGTCCCTAGGTCCTAACTTAGAAAATGAGGTCAAGGTCAAAGGTCAAGGTCAAGTTCTCAATTTTGACTTTTCCTTGTTTTTACATTTTCTCCAACACTTTTAAAGATATATATGAAAGAACAAGTGCAAAATGTTTGCTTTATTGCAATGAAGGTATGTTACATTTGGTTTGAAACAATCTAATGGCATCTTATAGGAGTTAGTGCCCCTGAAATGTTTAATTATAAGGTTAATGATTATTACTTCAACTTGGTTCATTATAAAGCCATATGACCTCTTACAAAAGGTTGGGTGACATATGACCTTGAAAAATGTCAACCGGAAGCGACCTTGAGAAAACCGGGAGTAGCCTTTTTTGCACTTTTTTCATGGAAAAGTACTCAGAATCCAGATATTTTGTAATATAAATACATAAACTTATCACTAAAGACCAGAAGTGACTTTCGATAAACCGGAAGTGGCCAATTATCTTCTGTTTTACATGCAAAAGTATATAAAAACTATATATTTTTGGAATCAGTGTAAAAGAAGCTATCAAATGAGACCGGAAGTGACGTTTACTTCACCGGAAGTAGCACATTATCTTCCTTATTTCACTCAAAAGTATATAGAAACCATTCATTTATCGCATCAGTTTGAAGAAACTTATGATTGGATACCAATTTTAACTTTGAGTAAACCGGAACTAGCTTCTTTTCAATAACTTTGAAAATTGACGTGGAAAGACCTTCAATTGTTCTCTGAACAATTGGTTTTTAATTTGATATTGTTGTCCTTTTTTAAATTTAATTTTATTATTCTATCGATAACGTTTGTGTGCATCCAAATTGTTAGCATTTTGAATCGCGTATGCAATTTCTAAAAGTTTCTATGAATGATTGATTAATCGTTGCGTATTGTTAAACGTCCAGCGACAAATATTTCATTCAGATTCAAGGAAAGATCTTGTTTTACTGATATAACAGGTACGTGTAGGATTTGCAAGATAAATCGACGGAGAGGGAAGGGGGATGGGGGTTATGAAATTGCACTGGAAAATTACGGTATATTGGATAGGAACAGAAATTTTTCAGCTAAGGGCAACTCAGAGAGTAGTTGATATGATCTTAAATGTGCAGAGAGCGTGGCACGCACTTTACGAGGGGCATCAGATTTAACGTCCTCATTCCTCATTCCGACTGGGTATGGCTGTTCATTCTTTTTTATCCCACAAAGTCAAGCATGCTTGGTTCGTGTTTTGGAACCGACACTGTGAGACCCTCATGGTTAGAAAAGGTATGCTATCATCAAATTCTCAACGTGGATCATTGAGATATGCAGCAATGTTTTGAAAAAGTAACGTGAAATAAATCTGGAAAAAAAATTTTGAGATGAAGTTTTTATACGCCCGTTTACGGGACGTATTATGGTATACCGTTGACCCTCTGTCCGTCCGTCTGTCCGTCCGTCGTCAACATGTCGGACATTAACTCAAAAACGCTTTAACCAATATGCATGAAACTTTGGTGAATTGTTTATATCTATTGACGTGAGCTCCCTTTCGTTTTGTATAAATTTCGGATTTACCGTTTCCGAGTTTTGGGGTTTTATTCATTAAAAAAAGGGGGATTTTCCAGTTTGTGGACAATAACTCAAAAACAATTTCACCAATTTGCAAGAAACTTTGGTGAATTGTTAATTTCTATCGACGTGAGCTCCCTTTTGATTTTTATTAATTTTAGACAATACGTTTCCGATTTATGGGGTTTTATTCATTACAAAAAGGGGGATTTTCCAGTTTTCGGACAATAACTCAAAAATGTTTTCAGCATTTTTTATGAAACTTTAGTAAATTGTTTATATCTATTGTTGTAAGCTCCCTTTTGATTTTTATAAATTTAAGATTTTACGTTTCCGAGTTATAAGATTTTATTCCAAATAAAAAGGGTTGATTTTCAAGTTTTTGGACAATATCCTTAAAGTGCTTAGAGCAGTTTTCATTAAACTTTGATGACTGATTTATATCTATTGAGATATCCTCCCTTTAGTTTTTTTTATAAATTTCTGATATAACATTGAGAAGTTATTGTTTGTTCTGTTATAGTCTGACAACAGATTTACTATGTATTGCGCAACAGCACAGTGTATTGCACAATAGCAAGAAATCTTTAATTGAATATAAATTCAATTCATATAACCAATTTCAAGTTCTTTGACTACATTTATTCAGAAACCTATAATATGTCAAATATTTAATTACAATCCAAATTCAGATCTGTATCAAGCTTAAATTTTGTGTCCATTTTTGCCCCAACTGTTCAGGGTTGGACCTTTGCGGGCGTATCCAGCTGCGTTCAGCGAAGCAGTTTATTTTTTTATTAAAGTTAAGTTTAAATGTGATAAAAAGTTAATGTGACTCTTGCGATCGAAGGAGACAAATGTGAAACGGAACAAATGCGAACCCATCCCCCACCCACCGTTTTCGAAGGTTAATAGTCGTTGCCTTAGTAATCCACATATGATATGTTGACCAATCATGGTGCATTTAGCATTTACAGAAGATGATAACACGAGCAAACATGTAAGATGCAATGTCAATAACATGGTGAAAAATAGAGGGGGGCAATTAACACACACACACTAACTCACAAACAGTTTTGATTTAACTACTATTATTTAAAACAGCCAACCAACACACAGATGATGATCAACATCAATGCAAATAAAGTTAAATATAAACGCTTGATATACTTCACACTGCATGACACACATTATATGGTTAAAAAAGAAGAAAATCAAACAAGTTACACTCAAAGTAAAAACGGAAAACTTGGGTGTTTTGGAAAATTAAACCGTCAAGAACTGTCATGGCTGTCTTTGACTAAGTTGTATATAATAGACCAAGGCGAAAATTTAGAATAAGAGGCTAAGAATGTATCTGATGAGAAGAGGCCCTCGGGTGCGCCTTACTCCTAAATCCGCCTGTGAGCTCTAATTATAGATCAAATAATAATATATGATTATTGGTCGCTTAACGTCCAGTGGCAAATATTTAATGAATGTTCCGGATTAAAACGCAATTATGCGCTGAAAGAACAGTGTCATAGGCGAGCCTAACTCGGGTGTATGGACACACAACAAGGCGACAATGAGTAGTTCCCAGGGAGCTGCGGAGAATCACTGCGTATTTGCCTCGATATTTTCGTAGGTTAAATAATTCAAAGTTTGGGTTTGGGGGTTTGGGGGTTGACCACAGTCTTTCATTTTAAGGTGTTTATTTTTCCTGACGATCCTATATTTAGGAAAATTTGTAGAGTTATCTCCTTACCCCAGTGGTATTATATTTTCACTTTTCGTGCGTACTGAAATTCCTATATCTCACGAAAAATCAAGTTCATCACGGTTAATTGCATGCAGTTCAAGGGTCCTTAATAGGCAAACAATAACGTGAAACGCCATCGAAGTTTCATGACGCTTCGATTAAGATTACATTTATAAAAGAATCCCTAAAACGAGTCTTACGTATTATTCGTCAAGCTTACGTATCTTTCGTCAAATTGCAACAAACCTCTATCATACAAGAAGGCATGTGCATATTACAGTCATTTTAGAAAATGCATCAAATTGTCAGGCGTTTCAGAAAATCTCGATTTCTATACTGCAACGGGAATTACTTTTTTTTGACGGGCTAAAGAAAACATTGTTCTGTTTCTTTATGTTCCAATAGGAATTTCTGATCTACAGTGAACGCATAGAAATGATTGAACTAACAAAAAGATACCCTCGCCATATAAAATGTCCATTATGTTCATTTGAATGGAAACTTTTGATTTTGATGCTAATACCTGTCACATCCGGACCCGAAAAATTGCGGATAGTGCAGGGCGGATCCAGCCATTTTTAAAGGGGTTTCCAACCCAGGATAAAGGGGGGTTCCAACTATATGTCCCCATTCAAATGCATTGATCGTCAAGAAAAGGGGTTCCAACCCCGGAACCCCCTCTGGATCCGCCACTGTAGTGTTCAAAGGATGTCTAACGGGAGCATTTTTAAAAGAGGTCTGGTATATGAAGTGATGTGCTTCTGTAGACGCTTAATGTATAGATCTTTGTTGTTGCGGACATTATTAATTTGACGATTAAGGTCAGGTAGAATTACAATTATAGCATTATATGTTTACATATGTATCTGTTGTCTACATACAGCTTTTAACACGATATCTGGTATAAGGTGTTCACAAAGAAATGTCTAGGGGCATGATTAGAGTGATCTCAAATTGTATAAAATAAAACGGGTTGTACAACTTTTAATTTCAAAGGTAACGAAGTTAAAACGTAATTAACAGTTTAACATTTTCATTAAACTTCAAATTAATTTAATGAGAAGATAATACTATACAATTATTGACTTTTGATGAGGTTGATACAATGATTTATCAACCCCAGAGATCTGATATTCACCGAGGCCAACGGCCGAGTTTGAATTTCATATCTCGTGGGTTGATAAATCATTGTATCAACTGAAATCAAAACTCAACAATTGCTTTATTATATGACTTTTTAACCCTCTTTAATTTTCTACTATCTGCTCAAGCTACTGTTAAAACTGCTCCCTGTTTTTATACTAAATATATCATGTGCTTATGCAGTTGCTAATTTTCATAAGTCGAAATTTTCAATAAAGTTTACTAAAAACAAATATACCAAAAACGAGAAGAAGAGAAAAAATACACTTTCAATAAAGTTTACTAAAATACATTTTCAATAAAGTTTACTAAAATCAAATATACCAAAAACGAGAAGAAGAGAAAAAATACACTGAAAAATGAAAAAGAAAAAGAACCTACGTCATTGACGTTACCTTGGAAAATCTATATTTAGGTACACGGACGCTGTTCCAAATCTTATATTAACCTCTCGTGATTTATGCCGCGGTGAATATAACGTTTTATCAAAAAGGATTTCCTGCTCTTTTAGACAATGAGAAAACAGAAAATTTACAGTCATATAATAATATCTTATGTTTAAAAGAAATAAAATTTGAAATTACCATCATCAACGCATATAAATAGTATCTACAGAAATGCAATGTCAAATATTATATTGACAAATACTTGATTATACTGAACAACAATTGCACTATGTTTTCAGTTAATTGATTTTTCACAAGCGACAAACTACAATTTTAAGCAATTATTTCAATGTTTTCTTGTAGTTTATAAATATTTTCAAAAAAATTTAGAACAAACTTAATCGAACGATGTAATTAATAGGAAATTTATTATTTTTAAGACTGGCGTGCATAACAGTGGAAAATAATCCTATTACAGTTCAAGTGTTTTATTAGTTCGAACTAATCTTGAAGTTAAATCGATTTCAATTTAAAATTCTAATAAAAAAGTCTTCACATATTTTCGAGTTTACAGTAAGCTGCAATTGAAATCAAATGATTACATTACCTAAAATGTATTTCAAGGTTATACTTATTGGATCACTGTACACTGTATCAATATGAACAATATATCATTAAGATCATGAGCATCCTTACGTTAAGATACTAACAAATGACAAAAGAGAAACGTTCTTTTGGTTTTTATACCCGCTCCAAAAGGGAAAGGTAAACTGTTTGACATCTCTTGAATTTTTTGAAATTAGTATAATGTGCGATGCAGATTTCAGATTCATCGCACAACATTTTCCTGTTAACCGAATACTTATATATTCCTACACATAATAACCATGTATGAAAATGTCGTTGCATTTTTCTCATGACCTATATATCAGAGGTTTCTGAAATTTGGAATCAAACGTGATATGCATCATTGCTCATCGGCTTCATGTTGACAGAAGAGGGTGGTAAAGGGTTATTTGCGTGCAACGTGTTTTGCCATTTTTATTTCATGTGCAGCCGTGAAAAAGTTTCGTTATTCACCGTGTTTCGTAAAATCGGTAAAAAGATCAACGTGCAAGAAATTTTTAATTGTTCGTTCATCGTGAAATAGCAATTTTATTTCGCGTTCTTCCGTGCAGATACCCCCCCCCCCTTTTACGCCCCTCACAGAATATATATGTATTTGGCACGTTTTACATTGGGAATTGAAAATCTCATCTAAACTGACGGCGATTTAGAGCTTGTTTTTGACGTTTTGCTTTTTTTTTTTAAATTTTTGTGTACTTCAAGTGTCTAGTTTTGTTATTTTGTGATCATAGGTAGCCATCGCATGTTCGTCTACAAAACAGTATACCCTCGAGTGCAGATTATTTTTGAAATGGTATTTTTCAGATTTTTTTAGCAGCATTATTTGATCATCTTCTGGCTGCTCTACCTGTTAGCAAGAACACTACAGTAGAAAGTACATTTTTATACGCCCGTTTACGGTATTATGGTATACCGTTGTCCGTCCGTCCGTCCGTCCGTCCGTCCGTCGTCAACATGTCGGACATTAACTCAAAAACGCTTTAACCAATTTGCATTAAACTTTGGTGAATTGTTTATATCTATTGACGTGAGCTCCCTTTCGTTTTTTATACATTTTAGATTTTACGTTTCCGAGTTATGGGGTTTTATTCATTAAAAAAAGGGGAATTTTCCAGTTTTCGGACAATAACTCAAAAATGATTTCACCAATTTGCAAGACATTTTGGTGAATTGTTTATATCTATTGACATGAGCTCCCTTTCCATTTTTATAAATTTTAGATTTTACGTTTCCTGGTTAAGGGATTTTATTAATCAAAAAAAGGGGGATTTTCCAGTTTTCGGACGAGAACTAAAAAATGTTTTCAGCAGTACTCATGAAACTTTGGTGAATTGTTTATATCTATTGACGTAAGCTCCCTTTCGATTTTTATACATTTTAGATTTTACATTTCCGAGTTATGGGGTTTTATTCATTAAAAAAGAGGGTATTTTTCCAGTTTTTGGACAATAACTCAAAAATGCTTTCAGCAGTTATCATGAAACTTTGGTGAATTGTTTATATCTATTGACTTAGGCTCCCTTTCGATTTTTACAAATTTCTGATATGACATTGAGAAGTTATTGAACTTTATTCTTTCAAAACGTGACGGGCGTATCATGCGCTCATGGCGCAGCTGTTTATTGATCTTGCTTTCCGAAAAAATATGAATATTTTGGCCGTGTGTTGCTCGTTCTTTTTTGTCCATGTATTCAGGTCGGATTCTTCGGAGCAGTCAACTGTAGGTGGTTGGTGTTGTCTGCTGTAATGTCCAATAATTTTTGCGGAGGAGTCGGCTGAAGTTTGTTATTATGGCCAGTTGTATTGTTCAATAATTTTTGTAGAAGTCAAATTAACGATAAGTCTTCTTTATATCTTCTTACCCAATGCTCATATCAGGAATAGATAAAAGTTGAAAAAATAATCATAGGGTAATTCGGAATGACGATTCCTTTTTGAGCCACCAATTTTATCACTTAACACAAACCCCCATTTTAAGAAGTAATCTTCGAGAAATAAAGAACAAATGAACAAATAAAAAAAGTAATAATTAAGAGAAGTTTATAGGGAATTGCATCATTCAGAAGGATTCATTAGACAGAATTCAACATTTCAATATTTTGAACTATGTGCTAGCCGTTCTTTCTTGTCTTTGTGTCAACTACTTATGTTGTATGTGGTTCAATACCTCTGCTAGTAAAGTAAAATCATAAAAATACTGAACTCCGAAGAAAATTCAAAACGGAAAGTCCCTAATCAAATGGCAAAATCAAAAGCTCAAACACATTAAACGAATGGATAACAATCAGTGAACTATCAGTCCCCGATGGTAGCATTATCTCAGAAGTCAATACTTCGGTAATGAAATTATTTTGAACATACTTTTCTAAAATTATCCATTTTAAATTTTGAAAGTTTTTCCTCATGCAAAGTTCACTTTAGATCGATTTTGCATGTTTTTTAGTTCCTTTTGGTCATATAGCTCTTCAGCTGTCTCAGTTCCCATACATTTTTGGCCTTCTAACATTCGGCTGTCTCGGTTCCCATACATCTTTGGCCTTCTAATTCTCGGCTTTGAACGCACCTGAAGAAGGTAAATCCAGAAAAACGCCTCAGACGAATAAAAG
The DNA here is from genome assembly GCA_017311375.1 of Mytilus coruscus. Taxonomy (NCBI): domain Eukaryota; kingdom Metazoa; phylum Mollusca; class Bivalvia; order Mytilida; family Mytilidae; genus Mytilus; species Mytilus coruscus. The sequence continues at coordinate 55,902 of JAASAO010001878.1, forward strand.
TTGAAATGTGTTGTTTTCATTTTGTGAATAGTATTGAGGACCAGAATTCTGAAAGTGTTTTGTCAGATATAGCTAAGGATACTATTCATGGGTAGACCATTCTTAGTATTTTGAAGAATTCAAAGTCTTGTTACAATTTCAATGAAAATATATGTCAACATGATTATCTTAACTCTAGACAAATGACATATTAGTGGCATTTTTTTATACGCCCGTTTACGGGACGTATTATGGTATACCGTTGTCCGTCTGTCCGTCCGTCCGTCTGTCCGTCTGTCCGTCTGTCCGTCCATCGTCAACATGTCGGACATTAACTCAAAAACGCTTTAACCAATTTGCATAAAACTTTGGTGAATTGTTTATATCTATTGACGTGAGCTCCCTTTCGTTTTTTATAAATTTTAGATTTTACGTTTCCGAGTTATGGGGTTTTATTCATTAAAACAAGGGGGATTTGCCTATTTTCGGACAATAATTCAAGAATGCTTTCACCAACTTGCAAATAATTTTGGTTAATTGTTTATTTCTATTGACATGAGCTCCCTTTTGATTTTTATAAATTTTAGATTTTACGTTTCCAAGTTACGGGGTTTTATTCATAAAAAAGGGGGGATTTTCCAGTTTTCGGACAGTAACTCAAAAATGCTTTCAGCAGTTCTCATGAAACTTTGATGAATTGTTGATATCTATTGATGTAAGCTCCTTCAGAATTTTATAAATTTTAGATTTTACATTCCGAGTTACGGGGTTTTATTCATAAAAAGGGGATTTTCCATTTTCAGACAATAACTCAAAAATGCTTGCAGCAATTCTTATGAAACTTTGGTGAATTGTTTATATCTATTGATGTAAGCTCCTTTTGAATTTTATAAATTTTATTTGTTTATAGTCTGACAACAGATTAACTAAGTATTGCGCATCAGCATAGTGTATTTCACAACAGCAAGAAATCTTTAATTGAATATAAATTCAATTTATATAACCAATTTCAAGTTCTTTGACTACATTTAATTCAGAAACCTATAATATGTCAAATATTTAATTACAATCCAAATTCAGACCTGTATCAAGCTTGAATATTGTGTCCATTTTTGCCCCAACTGTTCAGGGTTGGACCTCTGCGGGCGTATCCAGCTGCGCTCAGCAAAGCAGTTTATTATTTCATTTCCTACTGTCATGATTAATACACTCATCCAGAATAATCGTAATTTAGAGAAGAGGGGCGAACGAATACCAGAGGGACAGTCAAACTCATAGATCGAAAATAAACAGACAACGCCAACTTCACCATTTGGAACTCTTGGTTTAATAGCTTCCTTGTGGGCAGCAACCCTCTATCAAGGAAATCATAATAGGAAATACAAGCCCGGGAATATTGTATCAATTGGGAGGTATCTTGTATTTAAGGATGTTCGCTTGTCATGTTTTGGATTTTTTGTCAGATTTTCGGAATCCTCTGGTTTTATGCATTTGAATGCCTTAAAAAATTTTGCCCATTTACCCCCATTTTTCTTTTTATAAATCTTTTGCATGTATAATTATAAGCCATCTGTAAAAGTCTTATAAATCTTTGTTATTTTTTAACAGTTTTTGAGCACTTAAACTTGTCAATGATAAAGCTATGAAAAATCAAGAGAGAACATTTTCCCGCCTAAATTTCAATGGCTAATATCTCGAAAACAAGCACATTGACCTATATATTTTTTTTGCTCTTTTGTTTCCTTTAATATTACCCTATCAATATATACTAGTGTTATGAAAAGCTTGTTAGTTTGAAACTGAGTAGCGAACCTCCTTAAGATTTGACTTGTTTTTTTATCCTGATATCCTTTAGGTGTTTTTTTTTATATACTTATGATGATGGTAAGCTGTCTTATGTTTGTTTACGGAACAGTGTACCCTCGTGTGTAGATGGACGTGTTGTTGGTGCGTTTCACGATTTGTTTATTTAGCCGCAGTATTCAATCAAACACATAGTAAGCTTCCTGCAATAGTTATTTGACATTTCTAAGGTTTATGTTCGAGCTATCGGTCATCCTGTTTGACCCTTGATATTGACGGTTTTGTGTCTATCCCATATATGTGTAGCTGGACTATATTTATATGACCGGACAATTTGGACTGAGCAATGAAATTAGTTTTAAACAGCATTTTATGAATTCAATTGTTTTAATGTATATTCTTGTTTTGCATTTATTTTATTATTCTGAACTTTGTCGTAAATTTAGGCATAAGTGTTTTACACGGATTAATATGTCATAATCTTGGACAAAGGTCTTAAATGCATTACTCTATTTATTTAATTATTTATTCTCTGTGACAGCTTGGATAATAACTTACAAATACGTTTCGGACACTAATTACTCTTTTAATCTATTGTTATTTCTATTTGGCATATGTTAATCTTCTTATTCCTTTAATTGCTTGTGCTTATATATATTGTTATTGTTTGTATGTTACTTTACATTTGGTTGGGAGTTTGTTGTTCGGTCTTGCAGGACTGCTAAAATAAAAGTTTAAGGAGCGAAATATTCCTTCTTGATTTTCATTTAGCCGGAACGCCATTTTACCCGGTTATATTTTGCTCATTTTGTTCGTTTATGCGTCTAATTGTCGGAGTAGTCGGCTGTATATGTTGTACTGTATTTCTGGTAATTCTTGTTATGGTTTTTTGTACTATATATTGAAGCTTTGTAACGAATAAACTCGATAAAGAATGACAAAATAACGGATTACGGACGACGACGGACGACCGACGATGAGAGACGCAAACATATGAGAAAAAAAAACATGGATACTGATGTTTTTCTTTACGTCATTTCTATTTTTAGCCATTGGGTTGTCTCTTTGTATTGATTGAAGTATCGTCACCCTTTGTTTGTGCAGATCCGATAAAATACTTATCAAAGGTACCAGGCTTATAATTTAATACGCCAGACGCGAGTTTCGTCTACATAAGACTCATCAGTGACGCTCAGATCAAAAAAGTTATTAAGCCAAACAAGTACATAGTTGAAGAGCATTAAGGACCCAAAATTCCAAAAAGTTGTGCGACTACCAACCAATTAGTTTCTTTTTTACAAAAAATCTTTAGACAAATTTGATCGTAATTTATTATGAAATGTTTATTACTAGTATTTTTCTCGTACGTTTTTTGTGCAATTGGTCGCAGAAAAGCATTCTCATTTATGATGTTATGAATACAAATATATATAAATACATATTTCAGGTATCACCATGGCTACTTGTACATCTTTTTGTGGTCCATGTTCAGTGCGACATTCAACCAAACAATCAAAACACTGGTGCTCGGAGTGTGAAGAAGGCATTTGTGATGACTGCCAAGAACATCATAAAGTACTCAAAGCAACTCGAAGTCACATACTCATACCAATTGCCGAGTACAAATCTCTTCCGTCCTTCATTACTGATATACAGCAGTCATGTACCTATCACAATGAAAAGTATCAACAATACTGTGTTGCGCATGCGTTACCTATTTGTTTCAAATGCAGTAAAGAACATCAAAAATGCAGGGTCATTACTCTTGATGAAGTCACTAATAACGCGAAGACATCCGAGCAATTAAAAGATTTAGAAACAAGACTGATGGAATTATTACAAAACATTGATAGAATTAAGAAGGACCGAAAGGCTAATTTGAAAAGTATTGAAGAAAGAAAGGAGCTACATCTTGCACAAATTCAACAAATAAAAAATCAAATAAACAAACATTTGGACAAACTTGAAAAAGAAATAATACAAGATCTAGAGAAAAAAGAGCATCAATGCAAAAAGAGTATTCATAATATTCTATCATCAGTTGAAGAAAAGAAAAACTTGATAGCAGAATATCAGACCAATCTCCAAAGCATCAAACAATATGCTTCCAATCTTCAAACATTTCTAGTGATGAGAGATATTGAAGTGAAGGTTTTGAAAATGAACAATATCTGCAGTCGTTGATAGAAACCAATCAAATCGAGCAGGTCGATCTGGTTATTAAAGTAGATCCTAGGGTTATTAGTATCTCAAACAGTTTGAAGAATTTTGGATCAATAGAAATAAAAACGCTGTCGAGTAGAATTCGTTTAATCAGAGCTAAAGACAAACAAGCACAGTTGCAAGTAACACCAACGAAGAGCATTAAGGATTTGAAGTTGATTCTACAGAAGAAAATTACGACAGATTGTGACAATGTTAGAGGTTGTTGTATGTCAGTTAATGGCGAATATTTCTTCACTGACTATTACCTAAGGAGAAGGCTTACCGGTTTTGCGTCAGATGGTACATTTGAATATGATATGTTGCTAAGTCCTAGTTATGGGTTTGACATAACATTTATCGATGAGAAAACTATCGCTATCACATCTGGAGATTCCAATGAGCACATCGGAATTGACGTAATAGACACCGAGAGCCGAAGGAAAATAAAGTTCATCAACCTTCCTGGTCGTCCATATGGAATCACACGTGATCACGACTCGCTGTTTGTCTGTGTTGAACGACGTGGTATATATAAAAAAAACACTGTAAGTTTTAAAACCTCTCACGTGATCAGTTGTGACTTATCGTCATATTCCTACATATCTGTATTCAACGACAAGATATACTACACTGACTGGTATGATAACAGTGTTGTTTGTTGTGATCTAAATGGATCACGTGTTTGGACTTTTAAAGATTTTTCAGTCTTGAAATCTCCGGGAGGCATCACTTTAGATAATGATGGTAACGTGTTTGTTGTTGGGGGTGGTTCGTCGAATGTGGTCATTTTATCAAACGATAAAATTCTGACCTATGATGATGGTTTCTTGTCACCGTCTGCTATTTTCTTCGATAAACAGACCAGCAAACTTCTTGTTGCAAACAATAAAGAAATTGCTTTTCTTTACAATGTTACTTAAAAATGATTTAAAATTAAAATGATTTATTTGACAATTTGCGCACTAATTTCGTTGATACACGGAATATGAAAAGCAGTGAAACGTTTTGCTATCAATCTAAGAAGAAAAATAAGATTTCCTTTCACATTCGCAAATTCATGAATAAATGAAATCAAGTATTTTACATGTTTTATACTATATTTAAATATACTATTCAAGTTTATTATATGATACGTTCAAATAAATTGTGATGTTGTACAGGTTTTGTTAGCAGTTTATATCGAACATAAATTATTGATTGATGTTTGAGATGAATTTTATCACGTAAGATTATTGTACTCAAAATGTTCTAGAGGCATCTCATAAGTGGACGAAGATGTGAGGTTTTGGTCCATTATGAAGAATCGTTGTAACATTTAAGAAATTTCTTAACAATGTCATCAAAGGGTAAAGGTTATGTGAAACGTGTAGATGATTCATCGCAACAAAGCCCACATATATTTTTTCTGACAAAAGTCAAAATAACATTATATTATTTTTGTTGTGTATTATCCCATATAGAAGGAAAGGTGGTATGATTTCCAATGAGACAACTATCCACCAAAGTCCAAATGAAGTAGATGTAAGCAATTACAGGCAACCGTAGGGCCTTTAACAATGAGAATAATCCATGCAGTATAGTCGACTTTAAAATAACACAACATGAAAAATAAAAAAAAAATCAATAGAGAAAAATAACGGCCTAACTTATAACAAAACAATTTACGAAAAACAAATATGACAGACATGAACCAGCGACAGCCACTGAATTACAAAATTATAGGCCTGGTACCTGTGATAACTATTTACAGGCTCCTTACTTTGGACAAGCATATATAGAATGTGGCGGTGGTAAATATGTTTAAAAGCGCCAATCCTCCAGTACAAAATAAAAACAAACAATAAAAATCAGTTGGAAATGGAAAATAGCTTTACTCATCAGATCGATAGAAAGCAGGAAAGCGTCAAGCAAAAACACAGACCGGATGTGGCAGGATATTTATATATACCTTAACAAAACAAATACATAACGTACAGATCTTCGCAGTTACTAACAGCTAGTTCAAAGCCAATAAAAATTAACAAACAAATCACGTATCTAAGACTAAAATATCAATCAGTACACATCCAACATCCGATGAATTTAGTGTAATAACGTCATTAGCAGTCAGAGAAAACATAACCTTATGATTTACCAAGATACAGGTATTGACAAGTTTCAGAACTGAAAAGAGTCGATGCAACACAAATTGGCTCAAGTAATGCATAGCCAAATATTAAATGAATGGCTCAAATAGGGACCAAATGATTTTAATAAACCTCTTTCTAAATTATTAACATCAATTGTATCAGCAATCAAAACCGGGCTGTAAAGTTATTGTGAAACTGCCTATCCTAGATGTGGCGTGAATCAGATGAGGATACTAAAAAATTCCAAAGATCTTTTAGAGTGCATACAATCTAAGACTCTTTCATCTTGCAGTAGTATTACAACATTTGACTTTCCTACACTTTCCACATGTATTCCCCATAACAAACTGAAAGACAAATTGAAAGAGTTGGTATTGCTTTGTTTCATAAAAAAAAATGGCCAACGTAGATTGGAATCCATGGGAACCAACTGTGCCCCTCTTCTTGCCGACTTGTTCCTTTATTCTTATGAGGCTGACTTCATAAAGGAACTTCTTAGGAAGAAAGAAAAGAAGTTAGCAGTATCCTTTAACCCTACTTTCCGCTATATAGATGATGCTCTAGATCTCTCACTAAAATTTGGTGACTATGCTGACAGCATCTACCCCATCGAACTTGAGATAAAGGATACAAAAGATACAAAAGATACAGTTAGATCTGCCTCATATTTTGACTTACACCTAGAAATTGACAATGAGGGTCGGTTGAAAACAACACTTCACGACAAAGGAGATTTTGTCAGCTTCCCAATTGTGAACTTTCCATTTCTATGCAGCATCATTCCAGTAGCGCCTGCATACGGAGTATATATCTCCCAATTAATACGATATTCTCGGACTCCTATTTCCTTTCATGATTTCCTTGATAGAGTGTTGCTGCTCACAAGGAAGCTTTTAAACCAAGAGTTCCAAATGGTGAAGTTGAAATCATCCCTTCGTAAATTTACCGGCTCCATCAGGAGTTGGTGGACCGTTATTGAATGTCCTTTTTATAGATGATAGCGGATATGTTCTAAATGTCGTAACTAAAATCCCGTCCCATTTTCACGAATATGACCTACGAATTAGACTTGATACCGGGTTTGTAATAATATGAACAACACGACGGGTGCCATATGTGGAGTAGGATCTGTTTACCCTTCCGGAGCATTTGAGATCACCCCAGATTATGGTGGGTTTGTGTTGCTTAGCCTTTAGTTTTCTATGTTGTGTTTCGTGTACTATTGTATGTCTGTTTGCCTTTTTCTTTTCTAACCATGGCGTTGTTAGCTAATTTTCCACTTATGAGTTTGAATGTCCCTTTGGAATTTTTTGCCTCTCTTAATAAAGATTTGATGTGTTTCGTCTTTAAAGGTACTCAGTGTACATCATGTGACATACACTTAGAAGATATCATGTGACGAATTTCTTCCTTGTTTTGAAGGTTGATACAGTCAACCTCGTTGTGTGGAACTCGGTTGTGTCAAGAACTCCGATGAGTCGAAGTAATTTCTCGGTCCCGGTAAAATTACCGTTTGATCAATGCATGATTACCTCTGATAAGTCGAACTCGGTTGATGCGAATAATCGGGTTGAGTCGAGTAAATTTTACAGTCCAATCGATGTAAATTGACCTCGATGTCTCGAAGTTCGAAAGTAAGAATTTTCGAAAGATGAAGACCTTATATGATCGGATGTATTTCTTATGTAACCTTATCATATTCAAAATAGATTAAAGCTAAGTAAACATACTTGTTTGTATAACAGTTAAACTGACGTGTTCATGTTGATCGGTAATTAACACCTTTGTTGATCGTCCAAACGGAACGTTAGTGTGCAGAACATATTTCACCTTACATAAAAACGAAACGAATTTTAATGACCAATGGAGAGATTAAATGAATAGTTAGAATTAAGATTTATTTATAATTACAATAAATAAAAGGATTAGGACGACTGTAATAAATTTTTAGAACATACTCACCCCTTCTCGTCCAATGAAAAGTCAGTTTTTTTACTTCTAATTTTCATAGTACATGGCTTGCCATGCACTATAAAATGCTTTACTTTTCATTGTAGACTAATTATGAATGTGAACTCTTAATAACTACACTAACGAAGTGTACAATCCCCTGAGGCATTTTCCTTGGGAAAATAGCCTACTGATTAAAGATCAAAGAGAAAAGAATTATAAAAACATTTTGAATTTTGCAAATATTTATAATGGTACATATATATAACAAACAATAAATGAAATGGGGCAAATATGTAGGTAAAATAATCTTTTATTCACTTTTTATACCAGACATTCCAGTCAATTATTATTTCTTTTTTTTTCTCAAGAAAACTATTTCAGACTGCTTATAAATAAAGCAAAGGATTTTTTTTTCGAGAAAAAAAAACCCACAATACATGTACATTCATCAATAAAAGTAAACATCTGATGTTGAATGGTCGTAATTCAAATATTTATAGAGTGAATTTTATAAATATCAAAAATATACAAATTTCAATAAGCAGATTTAAATAACATTGTGTGTTTTTTAAATCAAGAAGTTTAAGGTATATAAGTATA